>SCLH01063018.1:5485-30979 GCA_004367855.1 Oikopleura vanhoeffeni
CACAGATAGTTAGATATGCTAAGAAATTAAAAATATAAACGTTTCCAAGAATGGACACTTTTATTGAAAATAAAAAAATAAATTTTCACATTTTTTTCTTTCATTTATTGCTCTGAAAAAATGTACTAATCTTCCGGATCGATGCCACCTCCTTAATGGCTGATAATAATTTGAATATAAAATTAATAAGTGCAGAATCGTTTACCTTGTCAGAAAATGACTTTACAGACAGTTTTACCGAAGAAATGAAACAGGATGCAGAGCAACAAATGACATTTTCATCTACATCATCCACCACAACAACAGCAGCATTTGCTGAATTACATTCAACAACAACAGTTTCAACAACCGTTTCAACAACAGTTACACCGACAACTATTTTTCCAACTACAATTTCAAAATCTCCAATTTTAACAACTAAGTTTGAATCAACTACAGTTTTGCAGGCCGAAAAAAGTACAACTGGTTAGATATTGTTTGGAAACAAATATTTTATACAGAGGGACTCCCTCTGAGGGAGACCCAATATCACCGAAAGTTTTTTGCCAAAACATTATGCGATATTGGGCACTTTCGACGATATGGATTAAGGGCCCTTCACCGACAGATCGTGACTATTTGAAATGGTTGTTCTTTGATTGGTTGTTCTGCCCAAATCTGACCAATGAAATCGGCCTATTCTGCAACCCAGGGTTTTGATTGGGGGCTAGTTTCCCGCGTTGTTTGTATCATTCAAATATTCAGGATCTTTTCTCTAGGGGCCCTTAAATCCATATTGTCAATTATGGGGACAAAAATAAAGTTTTAGGTCAAAAATGAAAAACGCGTGCAAGTTCGAAAGGATGTCATAATTTCAAAAGTGTTTTCAATTTTATAGGGAGTTTAACAATATGTTCAAGTGAAGTGAATTACCAACATGCGTAGAATTAAGTACAGCAGGGTGCGGCGTATAGGTGAAACCCACGCAAAAACATACTTAAGCCTCCGCAATCGCCCACGCATCTGAAAATAAAAACTTTTTCTCCCTGACGTACGCGTATAGGTGAAAGGCAAAATATAGGGCTTAGTCCATCAAATGCAATTAAACAAAAATTCAAATGAGTAGATATGAAAAATTCAGTCTTGATAATGACGTCATTCAAGACGCACACAAAGTAATTTGTGATGAAAACCTCGAATTGAGTGGGCTTTTTGGCGATTTTGGCATTCTCGGCAATATTAGCACTTTCGGTGATATGAGCACTGGAAGAATATAAGACAAAAATCCTGTCATTGCATAGGTTGTTTCCAGCGATTAGGGTTCTCTTTAACAATTTTTAGTAAAAATTTAGAATCTGATTACAAAAATATTACCTAAATATGTTTTTCAGCAAAAGAAGAAGATATTTTATTTATAAAGACGAAAGATTTGGTAACCAAACTTTCACCAACATCATTGACTTCGTGGTTGAAATTTGATGAGGCCTCAACAAAATCTCCAGTTACTCCGGATCAGATTACAAGCGCAAATAATGTTATTATTCCAGCGGTTATTCCCGTAACAGCTTTGACCCAAGTGCTAATAGATGAAACGTGTGGTGAGTATAATTATAATACTCTGATTCATAGACTATGATAACGATGTAAAAAAGGAAATATCAAAAAAAATATGAAATTTTTTTTGCAATTTTTTTTTTCTTGAAATTTTTTCGAAAAAATTCAGGGTTTTTGATTGGTGAAGATCGACTTCTTAAACTCGTAGAGTCACTTTTAGCCCAGGTGTGTTCCCGAAAATCTGGAACCTTAGATAATCTTATACAGTAGGTAGATTGTAAGTAGGTAGAATTCCCTTGCAGCATTTTTTCAAAAAATTTTGCCTGAGAATACCCAAATCAACTGTATGAGTGATTTGTAGCCTCAAAAAATTATTTTGCATTACGAAAAAAAATTGGGATTGCCCCTGGTGGTGAAAATTACGATTCAAAATTTTCGGCCAATATTTATAATTTTGCTTATAAAGGGGAAACCACTGTACTGTTAAGATTGATTCTTTGACAATTAATATATGACAATTAATATATGACAATTAATATATGACAATTAATATATTAAAGTTTTATAAAAAAATTTGAAAAATGTGTTTTTTAAAAACTACAGATTTTTGATAAAATTCCACTGGCCGCGGAATGCGATATTTACTATAAATCACTTTCAATTTCGATTATATTTCATACTTCATTTTCCATATTTTTTCAAGGGAATTCTTCCTACTTATAAGTGTAAAATAGATAATTAAAAAATCTCAAAACCAGAAAAAATTCCAAGACTGCAAAATTATCTACAAGATCAGCCAATTAAAGAAGTACTCGTTTTGAACCTGTCAAATCGTCCGCTTAATCCAGCAGACCAGGCTAGGAAAAGGGAAGGGAGGAAAAGGGGAAGGGAACGTTCCTCTCTTCCCTTCCCCGGGAAGGGAAGGGAATANATGATTTTGTTTATGTGTGTTAATCACGCAAAGCGATCACAAGTCAATCACTTAGACAACATTAGTGGATTCGAACACGCGCTATAAAGATAGTAACGGTTTTTGAGATGGAGTCCGTTGGGAAAAGGATATGGAAGTTCGAAATTTTATTTTCTGATAATTATTTTTCATACAGCCAAGCTAATAAGTCCTCCCATTCGCCTACGCATATCCCATAGTGGATATAAAATCTACGGTAACCCCCAACTCGGCTGTAGAAGATATAATATTCACAATCATCATAAAAATAAGATTGGAATATGTTACCAGAAATGAACGATTAATGATGTCTATATATCTCACACCTGCATATATATATCATATTACTTTACCAGGGGAAAAAAAGTCCTATATTATATGTTAGCGTTGTTTACGAAACATGGTTTGATTGCGCCAGCGATTGGTCATCTGCGACATTTTATTGAACATGAGATCCGCCGAGGATCTATACATTGTTACTCGCAAATAAATGCTGCAAAAAAATATAAAAAATTTTTGTGAACAAAGACCCAAGACCTTGAGTCAAGGTTGTTCGGTCAAATACCAGTAGTTGTATTACATTGAAGCATCGGAAAAAAGTGTGGAAGAAACAACTGAAAAAATGTCGAAACTGTTGCTCACAATGTGAAATTCGACCGGACAAAACACAAATTCGGAAGCTCAAAAAGGACCGCCGTAATAACTTTACTGAACAAAAAGATGAAAAAACTCAAAATAAATACAAGGAAAGTAGTTCGAGTCGATGAATTATTGAGGGAAAAAGTCCAAGCCATTTACCGAATGCCTTATCAAGCATTTCTAGAAACTAATTACAATTTACCATTTTTAATAATTAGTCGTACTTCGTAGTATTTCAATATAGTATTTGGTTATAACAAAAATTATTGAAGACATTTTTTTCTTCAAAAGTTTTGAAACTCCAAAGGTACTTATTCTACGGATGAAATTTGATGCTGATTTCATCAATAAACAAATTTTGATATTTTTTAAATATAAAATAAATATAGCAGTTTTACTGTAAAATATCTTATAATCATGTTCAGGGAATTGGAGCGTACAATTTTAAAATGCTATCAATGTTGCGAAAGAAATTCCGTTAACTGATGAAATTTCTATTGGGGTTTGATTCGATAAGTGACCTTTGGAATTCTTTTTTCGTATTTAGATTTTTGTGCTCATGTGATTAACCTCGCAGAGACTTTTTTAAGGGCCGGAAAATTAATATCTATTATTCAACGTGACCAGGCATTTGACGCTGAACATTTTAGAATTTTTTTAAATCAGAACCAAGGTTTTCGACCATGACGAAAGTACAAAAAATAAAAATTTACAAAAACTTTGTTTCAATATGGTTTATATTAAGAAGTAAGGTATTAAGAAGAAGTAGATACTGTAACATATAACGGTTCGATATCTCCACACTCCATATTTTCAGCGAGATGGTACATTTAAGCAAATTTTGAATATATTTTATTGTATTCAAAATCCACCATTGCAAACTATAAGTCCAAAGAGGAATTGACTTCTGATTTCACAAGGAAGAACACAAGGAAATTTTAAACCATTCCATCTTTGTCGGTTATTTTGTTTACAATTGCTGACATTTTTGAAAAACTTTTGTACGGAAGTGATAGATCATTCCCGAATTTAACAAAATCAAAATAATGTTGGTTTGATGTTTTTGTCATTATATCTATCGGTACTTGCTGAGGCTTTATGCCTTTTTTTAGGCAAATTTTTTTATATAATTCGGCTTTTGAAAAACGACTCGATCCGATTATTTTAATAAATAGCTAAACTGAAGCAGTCAAATACCTATTGAATAATAAATTAAAAAGGTGGTCCGAATCGGACGTATTTTTAATCGTTTTTGAGATTACTATTGTTTAATTTATTCAGTTTTTTGTTAAAAATTAGACTACTGGTCTGATTCGGACTGCAATTTTTTTTCGGTTAATTATTTTTCTCTAAAATTTGTGCTCAGTTTGAGCTATCTAAGAACGCAATGATGACCGTTTCGAAAGCCGAATTAATAAAAATGTTGGCTGAAAAAGTGGTAATAAGGGGGTAGTGGTCGCAAAAATGTACTTTTGTACTCCAATTTACAGAATACAAAACGGCTTTGAAACCTTTGAGACTAGCCATATGTAGATCTATCTTGATCTACAAAATAAATTATCGAAACGACCCTGGTGACCACCATGCGGCGCGTTCTAAACTGCACCTAACATTTTCAAATACTACGGAAACACTGTATGGTTGTTATTTAATTGGAGCGGATTTTTGAGATGCCTCCTAACTAGTTTTTTTCCTCACGAACTGCGAAAAACCGCCTAATTTCAAGGTTTTCGCTCAGTTCAAAAGTACTACTCCTTCATCAGGGTTTACGATTTCAGAAGCAGTATAATTTGGGAAAAACATGGAGAGAGAGAGGTTTTGTTATTTAATGAAGCCGAATTTTAAAATATTTTGTTAAATTCTAGAAAATGCATTTTAAGTGAACCGGAAGTGAAAACTCGAAAATTAAAGGTACGTCGGATTAAGTCAGAAAGTCATCAAACTAAAGCTTTGGGTGATGCCGAGAGAAAATCTGCTTACAGCTTTTTGAATATACTTAAGCTTTTTCTGGTCGAAATTGAGATGTTTCCGAAAAAATTACCAGAAAAATTATTCCAAAAATGAAAATTCGAAACTTTTTGGTAATTTTTTCTTTTTTTTTCAATAAGTTTATGCTTCTCTGAGTGTTCCCTAGCCATGTCGTGCTATTTTACACCCCAAGTACCCCGAAAGCTAAAGAGTACGACCGCTACCCCATTTAAAGCCCAGCAAGTACGTATAGATACCGCCATAACTAGAAAAAATACTGTTTCACCTGTGATCATCTGTTTTATTGAGAAATTGCATATTTCCAAATGAACCAAAACCCATCTGTATCTAACACAGAATTCGTTTGGGGCTTTACAAATAAGCGAGTATAATATCACCATTTCCTGACCTAGGGACAACAATATGATTTAAGTTAGGTTGTGTCATACGACATCACGCTTCTGAGTAGCTCCTGGTTCGCGGATTTCTAAGTATATGGTATACAGTGGTTACCACTCAAAGCCCCCCCAGTTAAGCCCCCTGACCACTTAAACCCCCCTTTTTGGGGCATATTTGATTGTTCCCGATGACTGTGACCACTTAAACCCCCCCAAAATTTTTTTTAATAATTATTAATAATTTTTAAGGAAATTTTATTTTACTCTTCAACAGCTATTGACATAATTAATATTTTTTTTAAAAAAAACCAGATATTTTTGATTGAAATTTTGGAAAATGATTGATTTGCATCACTTCAGGTCTGAACTGAGCTCATTTGAAGGTTCCTTGATGTCGTTATTATCAAAAGCTGAATGCGTAGGCGAAAGAAAGAAGAAAGTAAAGCTTTCTTATGACAGAAATAATTTCTACTAGAAAATTTAAGAGTCATTTTGCTAAGAATTTAGTGGGAACCATATAATTATTTTTAGACAGAGGATAGAAAAATCATTTGAAGTTTTTATATGAGGTAGTTCAATAAAAATTTAAAGGTTAATTTTCATCTTATTAATTGCACTTTTTGTGTGACTGGAGTAATTTTGCAAATTTAGTTTTCTTTATCCTCATTGGAATGCCCTGTTAATTCGTTTAAAAAAATTTTTTTTTTGTTTTTTTAATTTGTATAGCAAATAAAATGGGCTTTATATTATTTAGCTATTGAAAATGTATGTTGATAATTACTTTGCTAATATGGCTCGATTTATAAGTATGGTGACGCGTCGCCATAATCCGAGTCTGGGTACAGATTCATGTCTTAAAGTCTACGGTTTAAATCCAGAAGTCAAAAAGCAATTTTTTGATTGAAATTACTGAGCTAGAAAAATTATAAATCATTTACAATTTTTTCTCGGTCAATCCGTGGGTGGCAGTCCCTAGACCCCACACTATTTGTTTTCCGTCATCTCTTTATATCCATATCTTATCATTCATCGGACTTTTTTTCATGTTAGTTTAATGAAATTAGTATGAAATTCAATTTTATTAAAAAAATAAGTCAGATATCTAGATTAAACATTCTCCAGATTTTTTTTCTCAGCCAAAACGCTTTTTGACCACTTATAACCCCTGGCCTGTGACACTTAAAACCCCCTGGCTATGACCACTTAAACCCCTGACCCAGTTAAACCCCCCTTTTTGGCCAAAGTCTAGGGGGGGCCCTTTAAGTGGTACCACTGTACTGTATCTCGTTAAAGGCTCGGTTAAAGGCTACAATAAAAAAAAATCGAGGAATATATTTAACAAAAAGTTTCGCCATTCCTACCTTAAAAATCAAATCGGTAGCGGTCGGAATGTTCCTTTGGTCATTTTGAGGTTAAAATAAACAAAATTGGTAGAAAACGCTCAGAAGACAAAAACTAAGAATAAAATGATAAATTCTAAACAAAACTTCGAAATTTTTATTTTTTGAAGAATTTCTGGTTTTCCCCTGAAAACATTAAACCGATTTTTGACCCAGAAAACAAAAATATCCAAAAAGCTGGTGGCAGATTTCTTCTTGACATCAATCAGTTGATGATCAATCTAGCTTTCAATTTTTATGTAACGTCTCAATTTAATCGACAACAATTTTTCAGGATTTTATTCCGGTTTACTAAACGGGCCGATTTTCCTAGAATTCTACAGAAAATTAAAAGTGTGGCCTCCCTTAATTACTGGACATACTCCCCTTCTTTTGTAAATTATACTGCATTTTTGAAATTCAAAATAGAAGGAAGTAGGATTGAAAAACAAAAATCGTGAAACTAGGCGGTTTTTGGCAGTTCAGAATATCAGACCGAAATTAAAAATTTCTTCCTTTTCACGCGCTTTCGTTTTAGTGGTTCATTTGGAAAGTTTTAGCTTATCGTAATACATGCCTAGGAGGAGATGATTTTGAATTTTGATTAAGCGTTCTAGAACCGCCGCATGTATAGTCCGAACTGTTTCTATAACATATAAAGTGGTGTACCAGTACAATTTTACGGACCGCTACCCGTAATTTGGTTATTTGGATTTTTTGAAGGTGTGGTC
Organism: Oikopleura vanhoeffeni; assembly: GCA_004367855.1. NCBI lineage: Eukaryota > Metazoa > Chordata > Appendicularia > Copelata > Oikopleuridae > Oikopleura > Oikopleura vanhoeffeni. The sequence continues at coordinate 13,083 of SCLH01063018.1, forward strand.
GAAAAACACTATTTTAAGTGGGTAGGCATCGGACTCGGCAGACCTTGAGTCCAATTTAACTACGAAATTAATTAGCTGTTTTACTTTTGTGCTTTATTATCGTTAGCTGAACCAGAAAATAAATGTGCATCTAACTTATAAAATAATTTTGTCTGTTTTAGGAAAGATTTGAGTCGAAATTAATTTTTGAATTCGTAATTTTCAAAAATCAAAGCATTTGAAAATTTTCCGCTTTTGTGCAAATATTTTATTTTTTTAAAATCTGTGAATAAATCAAAAAAAGCCACTTAACTTTTTTCATGCATGTCTCATTTTTTTTCTGCAGGCCGTATTGAAAAAATCATAAATCTTTTATTTTCATCTTATGGGTCGAATTTTAGAAATATTTATGAAAAATTTTCGCAAATATGTTCCAAATTTTCAATTTATGGTTTTCCGAATTTTCAAATAAAAAATGAGGTAGAATCACTATTAATTTTTTGTATCTATTAATTATCCGTATGTCAACTAATGGTTGGTCGCGCGATTTTCATTTCCTAACTATCGTGAAATTTGTAACACTCGGCTGTACACCGATAGTGCCATTTGACTAATATTTTAAAATTTATGCGTCAAAAATTCCAATAAAATTGTAAGGTGGATTACACTATTATATGGCGCCATTTCTTTAGATAGTAAGAACATTTTTTAATATCAAACACAATTGAAGGTCAATTTTTATATCTAAAAAGTTGTTTTTCTCTATTTTTTGCCATAGTGTTGACCATTTCATGGAAAACCCTTTTTCAAGGAAATTTTTTAATTAGCACATAAAAATAAGACTTTTTAGCTGCATATTTACATCCACAATGTCCTGGTTTATTATATCGTCTTCAAAAAAATTCTATGGTCGGGTTAAGTTGTGAAAATGGAGTTCAAATGAAAAGTTGTTTTTAGTAATTACACAGATAAGTTAGATATGCTAAGAAATTAAAAATAATAACGTTTCCAAGAATGGACACTATTTATTAAATAAAAAATAAAAAAAATATAATTTCACAATTTTTTTCTTCATTTATTGCTCTGAAAAAAGTACTAATCTGCCGGATCGATGCCCACATCCTTAATGGCGATAATATTTGAATATAAAATTAATAAGTGCAGATCGTTTACCTTTGTCAGAAAATGACTTTACAGACAGTTTTACGCGGAAGAAATGAAACCAGGATAGCAGAGCAACAAATGACTATTTCAATGCTACATCATCTACCATCAACAAACAGCAGCATTTGCTGAATTACATTCAACAAAACAGTTTTTCACAACCAACCGTTTTCAATACAACAGTTACCGCAACTATTTTTCCCAACTACAATTCAAAATCTCCAATTTTATAAAACTAAGTTTGAATCATACTTCAGTTTGGGCCAGGCCGAAAAAGTACAACTGGTTAGAATTTTTGGAAACAATATATTTTATACAGAGGGACTCCCTGCTGAGGGAGACCCAATATCGCCGAAAGTTTTTTTGCCAAAATCAGCAACTGCGAATATTGGGCACCTTTCGCGATATGGATTAAGGGCCTTCAACCGACAGATCGTGACTATTTGAAATGGTTGTTCTTTGATTGGTTGTTCTGCCCAAATCTGACCAATGAAACGCCTATTCTGCAAACCCAGGGTCTTGATTGGGGGCTAGTTTCCCGGGTTGTTTGTATCCTTCAAATATCAGGAATCTCTTTCTCTGGGGGCCTTAAATCCATATTGTCAATTTGAGGAACAAACAATAAAGTTTTAGGTCAAGAAATGAAAAAACGAGTGCAAGTTCGAAAGGAATGTCAATATTTCAAAAGTGTTTTCAAATTTTATAGGAGTTTAACAATATGTTCAAGTGAAGTGAAATTACAACATGCGTAGAATTAAGTAGCATGCAGGGTGGCGGCGTATAAGGTGAACGCGTAATGTGAAACCAGACGCAAAAACATACTTAACTCGTAGACTCGATTTCCGGCAAGTAGTGACCAATTCCAACCTTAAATCGGCATTTTACGAACGCTTAAAACAATTAATGACAAACCATGACAAAGGTTATAAAGGTATCGATAAACTTTAAGACAAAATGAACGTTTGTGCGTTTTTTTATGAAAAATTTTACTGTATAACAAATACTTATTTTTTGCAAAAATTTTTAAATCACAAAATTACCTTTCAATCGTGATCAGAAAAAAATTTCTAAGACTTTTTTCCCATTACACTATAGCCCAAAATGATCACGTGAACCGTATATTTTAAGGAATAAGGTTTGGTAAAAGTAGTACTGTTTTTTTTCAAAAATTGCTTAAATCAATTTTTGAAAGAAGTGAAGTGGTTCCTTAGAAGTTTTAAGAGACTTTTTTACATTACACGTCAATGTTCGCGCGGACCGATCAACGTGACCTTAAAGAAAAGTGAGGTTGCCTATGGCCCAAGGAGCCCTAAGTACTCAAACCACATTACGGCCGAAAAGTTTTGAGGACTAATACACACCTAATTAAGTTTTGAACATAATAATATTTTCCAAAAATCATGCGGAAGACCCCTTAAAAAGAATCGTAACGAATTTCCTAAGTATGGCGTCCGGTTAAATAGAGCATCTCCAGAAGTCATAGCTTTCGAAATGCTGAATAACATAAGAATGCGTAGGCGAGAAGAAGGGTTGAAGAAAATGAATAATTACCCGATTGGGTTTTTTTTTAAATTTCAAGATTTCTCTGTTTTTGTATTATGGTGAAGAACCGCGCACGGTTGAGGAATAGAGCACCTCTAGAAGCCAAAAGCTATTCTCTGTATATATATATATATATTAAGAGAAAATCAAAAAAGGTTTTGCGAGTAACGCGTAGGCGTGGACTTCGTGCTCTCGCGGTTTTAGAAACAACAAATGATATATATATCACTCAATTTCAGAGGTCAATTTAGCGCAGCAGAATTTTGATAACAACATATAAAATAGAAAATAAATGGAACCTAGAGAGAGAGCGAAGTTTATAAATTAAGAGTAGTGTCAAAATATAAATAATACGTTTAAAGTATCGTAATGATTATTGCACTGTTGCCCGTCACTGGGTTAACATTTTCTGCGAATTTTTTTTTCTCATGCCCCATTAAATGCCTTTTTGTTCATCGGAATTTTTTTTATTTTTATTTTAGATTTTATTGCAAATTGGCTTGAATATATTTTAAGCTATTGAAAAATGTATGTTGATAATGAAACTTTGCTTATATGGCTCGATCTAATAGAATGGTCAGCTAGTTGCCGGAATCGAGTCTGGGTAGCAGATTCATGTCTAAAGTCTTACAGTTAAAGCCCCGCAATCCCCACGCATCTGAAGAATAAAGAACTTTTCTTCAATTCCCTCACGTGACGGCCCCCGTAACGAAATGGTAAAACCAAGCCATTAGTCCATCAAACTGCAAATTAAACAAAAATCAAAAGTAGAATGAACAAATTCAGTCTTGTGAAATGAACCGTCATTCAGAGGACACACCAAAGTAATTTGGGATAAAGACCTCGCATGATGGGCTTTTTGGACGACAATCCACTGGCATTCTCGGCAAATTAGCACTCTCGGTGAAATGAAGCACCTGGAAGAGTATAAGACAAAAATCTGTCATTGGCATAGGTTTTTCCAGCGATCTTCAACAATTTTTTAGTAAAAATTTAGAATCTGATTACAAAAATATTACCTAAATATGTTTTTCAGCAAAAAAGAAAGATATTTTATTTATAAAGACGAAAGATTTGGTAACCAAACTTTCACCACATCATTGACTTCGTGGTTGAAATTTGATGAGGCTCAACAAAATCTCCAGTTTACTCCGGATCAAGATTACAAGCCGCAAATAATGTTATTATTCCAGCGGTTATTCCCGTAACACTTGACCCAAGGTGCTAATAGATGAAACGTGTGGTGAGTATAATTATAAATACTCCGATCATAGACTATGATAACGATTTAAAAAGGAAATATCAAAAAAATATGAAATTTTTTTTGCAATTTTTTTTTTCTTGAAATTTTTTTCGAAAAATTCAGGGTTTTTGATTGGTGAAGATCGACTTCTTAAAAACTCGTAGAGTACTTTTAGCCCAGGTGTGTTCCCGAAAATCTGGAACCTTAGATAATCTTATACAGTAGGTAGAAGTATCCCTTGCAGGCATTTTTTCAAAAAATTTTGCCTGGAATACCCAAATCAACGTATGAGTGTTTTGTAGCCTCAAAAAATTATTTTTGCATTACGAAAAAATTGGGATTGCCTCCTGGTGGTGCAAAATACGATTCAAAATTTTTCGGCCACATATTTTACATAATTTGCTTATAAGGGGAAATCCACTGTACTGTTAAAGATTGAATTATTTGACAATTAATAATTAAATTTTAATAAAAATTATTTGAAAAATGTGTTTTTTAAAAACACAGTTTTTGATAAAATTCCACTGGCCGCGGAATGCGATATTTACTATAAATCACTTTCAATTACGATTATTTCATACTTCTTTTCCATATTTTTCCAGGGAATTCTCCTACTTATAAGTGTAAATATAGATAATTAAAAATCTCAAAACCAGAAAAAATTCCAAGACTGGCAAAATTATCTACAAGATCAGCCAATTAAAGAAGTACTCGTTTTGAACCTGTCAAATCGTCCGCTTAATCCAGCAGACCCAGGGCTAGGAAAAGGGAGGGAGGAAAAGGGAGGGAACGTTCCTCTCTTCCCTTCCCCGGGAAGGGAAGGGAATAGAAATTCAGAGAGGCCAAGGGAAGGGAAGGGATGAAAATTGACAGGCTGGGGATGAGGGGGAAGGAGTTTTTGGAATTAGCTTCGAATATTTTAAAAATTTTTTTTTGTATTTAACTCACTGTAAATAGCACGTGGTATATTTATTTCCAGGAAAAATTAAACATTTTTTACTGTTTGTGACAAAAATGTAAGTTAAACGGGTATGCAACTCTGATTGGCATATTCTCGGTGAATTATATTGAAAACTGAGAGCTCATGAAAGAAACTGAAAATACTCATTTGTAGATCTATCCTTGATCTTGTGACTCAATACAGTCATACACCTCTAACTGAAACACCTTAATTTTGAATTTGCGCTCAATCTGAAGCGCTATGAATAGACTTTTTAAGTTGCTCAAAACCAGTAATTCAAACGCTATCTTTCAATCAAAAAATTGTCTGCAAAAGACTTTTAGATTGGGCGCAAATTCAAAATTAAGGTGTTCCAGTTAGAGATGAATGACAATTTACAAAGTGATAGACCGACTATTTGGATAATTGACGTTTCTGTGTTTTTTTTTCGCAAAATTTAACTGTATTACAGTACTTATTTTTGCAAAAAAACAAATTTTAAATCATCAAAAAGCTTTGAACGGGATCAGAAATAAATTATAAGATTTTTTTATTACCATAAGCCTCAAAATGATCACGTGACCGTATATTCAAGGAATAAGGTTCGTAAAGTAGTACTGTTTTTTTTCAAAAATTACATTAAATCAATTTTATGAATCAATTTTTGAAAAAATTGAAGAGTTTCTATAAAATTTTTGAAGAATTTTTTTCCATTACATCAAAGTCCAAAAACGATCACGGGGCCTTCAAGGTTTTGGTTCAAGTACACAAATAGTACTAAAATTACGCCGAAAATTGTTGCGGACTAATAAACATATTATCTAAAAATTTTGAACATAACGGAATTTTCCAAAAACGTCACGTGATCTTATTTTTCAAGAAATGAGGATTTATTTATGACAAATTTCAAACCTTATATTTGGATTATTTCGTCACGTGATTTTATTCGGACTTTGGTGTAATGAGAAAAAAAGGCTTTAAAACGTTTGAAGATCATTATCAAATGTATTTGAGTACTTTTTCAAATTACCGTGTATCGTATATCAAATTACCGTCAATTTCAAAGTTCATCTCAGAGACTTGTTAGTATCCTCAAAAGAATCGGAAGGGTCGACTTTATGATGAAAATATTAGCAATTATGGGTCAATTATGTACTGAAAAGGCGCCAGAGAGCAAAAATCCTCCTGTGAAATCGGACCATTTTGGCTCTCTAGTGATCTTTAAGTACATAATTGACCCATAGTTGCTAATATTTTCATCAGAAAGTCGATATTTCCGATAGCAAATCATTTGAAGTTTTATATGACGTAGTTTAAAATAAAAATAAGTGTTTAATTTTATCTTATTATTGAACTTTTAAGTGTAACTGGAGGTAATTTTCGCAAATTATTTTCGTATCTTCATTAAATGCCTTTTACCCTTGGACGTTCAAAATGTCATTTGAGGTTCTGAAAGAGTTCCTACAACTCTACTCTGGCGTCACTACTTGAAGCGCTGTGGTATCATACACTATATATACCTTTAAAAAACCCGAAGCAAGTGGTAGCTAATCTGTCAAATATCTCGAAGCTAAATCTTAGAAGTTCAAAAATCTAACTTAATAATTATTTTCCGATGATCCGTTAAAAGTAATTTTTCCGCGATACCTCAAACTTCTCCTCTCCTCCTCAGAGATCCGTTCTCCGATATCTAGCCGTCTCCGTATCCTCGTAATCTCTTCCAACCGTGAATATAAATGAGTGTGTATATGTTGTACTGATCGGATATATCATATCGCAGACTGCTCATCCACGCCGCAAAATTAATTCGAGATTAATCAATGCCTTTACTGTTGCTAGGATTCTTGTTTTTTTTACGCGAGTAATTTCTGAAAAAAAAGAGAAAATGGAAAATTCAAGACTTTGAAAAAAAAGGCTAAAAACTTCGTTTTTGTTGCTTATTTACGTACCCTTGGAAATTTTATTTTAGTAATCTGATTAATTATTCTAAAATTTTCGGCCTTCTGCTTATATAAAAATTTAAAATGCGATAAATCCCATGTCTGGTTTTCACACTATAAGCGCTCAAAGTTGAACCTCCACTGAAGTTTTTTTCGATTGTCCAAGGGTTAATTTATTTAAATTTTTTTATTTTTCTTTAATTGTGTAGCAAATTGGCTGAATATTATTTTAAGCTGATAAAAAATGTATGTTGATGATGAAACTTTGCTTATATCAATTGCGGGGGCTCCTGGTCATTTTTACTAGTTTTCAAGCCAAATTTTATAGTTAATTCGGCTTTTAAAAACAACTTATCCGATAACATTCTTAGATAACTCAAACTGAGCACAAATATCTTGTGAAGAATAAAATAAAAAAATTGGTTCATCGGACCAATTTATTTTATCTTTTTTCTGAGATTACTGAAATGGTTAAATAACTAGTTTTTCTTAAAAAATTGGTAACAATCGTCGGATTTAGACCAATTTTTGAAATTCAATTATTTACCAGATATTTGTGCTCTGTTTTAGCTATCTAATAATTCAATCGGATGAGTCGTTAAACGACTGTCGTTTGCAAAAGCTAAATTAAATAAAATTTTTGGCTAAAAATCTAGTAAAAATGACCAGGAGCTCCCGTAATCGATATATGGCTCAATTTATAAGAATGGCGACGAGTCGTCATAATAGAGTCTTGGTACAAATTCATGTCTAAAGTCTACAAATTAAATTTGGTCGAAATTCAAGGTTGAATAGTTCTGAAAAATTCAAGAAAACGCAAGCCTTCCCCTTTTTTGTTCCTTCCCGGGAAGGGAAGGGAACGATTTTCAAGGGGTAGGAGGGGAAGAGGGGAACGACAGCTAGGAGAAGGAAAGAGGGAAGGAAAAAGACTGGGGAACGTTCCCTTTTCCTAGCCTGCAGCAGACTTTATAAACCAATAAAAACCTTATATTTTTAGATGATTGTGAAAAAAACTGTGCTGATTTATACAAAAGTGGTGTACACAAATCTGGTATTTATAACATTGCTCCTCAAGGACCTCTCGGTATTTTCTTTCCAGTATGGTGCGATATGGACACCGATGGTGGAGGCTGGACAGCGATGGGATTTTACTATTTTTATTCAACAATAAAAATGTTTTTAGATCTTAATTTTGATAGATCTTAATTTTAAAATTAATTAACACCATAAATTTTCAAAATCCCAGCTGCCAGTTATTCAACGTCGAATGAATGGATCAGATTCATTTGATCAAGGATGGGAACCTTACAAAAATGGCGAACTAGGTTTAATATATTTGTTAGGTCATAAAAAGCAGACCTTTAGTTTTTATAACTTTTTGATAATACGTTACATAGCTTATTTCACAACTGAAGTCTTTTCTGGTCTGATGTGTTGTTTTTTTGGTTGATAAATTGCTTTTATTCATAAGACTTTTGATGCAGAAAAATATAAATTTAAATGTAGAAATAAAATGTTTGCATGCAATTCGGTACTCAGATTCTGTGGTCCCAGAACCCCCATCAAAAGTGTTGATAATAGAGGTCAAACGCAAAACTTATGGCCTTGAAATCTTTTTCTCACGTACATGAATGTTGAACTTTGATGTTTTTGGTCCGAAGATACAATTATCTTTGTCAGTTATACAGTTTACCTTATAAGTATAACAAGTAAGTAAAAGTGGTCCATACTAGTATACTATGAGTCAAATAGTTTGAAACGCCAAAAATAAGGGACTTTTGTTTTTGCTGAAAACACGCATGATTTCTATGCGTTTCAAACTATTTCAGTCATCGATTACGGGGCCTCCTCGCACATATATTAGCCACTTTTGAGCCAACATTTTTATATAACTCGGCTTTTGAAAACGACTCATCCGATTTAATTCTTAGATAGCTCAAATTGAACACAACTATTAAGAAAATTATAAAAATGGTTCAAATCAGACCATTATTTTCAATTGTTAAACAAACACTGATAATTAAACAATTTCAGTAATATCAGAAAAAAATAAAAAATGGTCCCATTCGAATTATATTAAAATTTTGGCTAAAAAGTGGCTAATATGTGCGAGGAGGCCCCGTAATCGATATAGTACTGTAACTCATAATGAGTATCTCAATATGTCTCTTGATGTTTTCGCTGACGTTTTTCTCTTAAAATAATTTAATTTCATAAACACAATTAGCCGATACCTAGTAATTCAATATTGCGTATCTTTATTTAAAAATCTATTTCTGATTTTAAAAATTTAATTCATACCGTATTCTGAGCTATTATTAGGATAAGAAATCTATTTTGAACGTAAAAATGACAAAATCAGTGTCAAATGGTGTTTCCACATTGATTACAATTCAAACAAATTCATTTTAAAGTAAGAAACTAAAATATCCGACTTCATTTTCATTTTTGTGCATACATTCGCCCGTGTGTTTTGGGTAATTTGCTCAATAGAAGTATTTCCCGATTATTTTCTTTGAGCGGATATCAACCGCGGTAAAATAAATGTTAGCCGTCGTGGATGCGCAATAGCTAAGCTGGCGTGTCTGTGTTCTGAAACACAGGTCACAAAATAAATCATAGTTTCTCTCCAAATGATTAAACGGGTTTGAGAATTTCAAATTTGTTGAGAATTAATTAGATTTTAAACTGCTTTATGCCCCTGATAGTTAAAGATGCTCCATGAGCATGATTTATGTTATGAGACTTGATCAAAACCTGTTATAAGTAGTGCCTCAGTTTCAAGTAGCGTCGAGACCAAAAGTGATTCGTTGAAAATGACACCTGGCTAGAATATAATTATCCACCCGATTTTTGATGAAAAATATAACTAGAATCTACAGTTACTAGATCACATTCGAAATGATCTTCCTTTTTCAATTTGCAAGATAAAGCCTAAAATGCCTCTGAAAGCGGCTATATGGGCTATGTGCGGCTATATGGGATTAAGTAATACAAATTGTATTATACAATTCACTTTTGGTCTCGACGCCACTCGAAACTAAGGCGGTACGTATTTTCAGCGCACTCATAAGTTTCCTTACTAACTTAAGTTACCACGTATTGTCACGAAAGTGAACATTTTCGTGAGGTTTCATATCATTTTAAAAGGGTTTTATTCCTCAGGAACAAATCTTATTTTCACGATTGTAATAGCTTTTACTCGTGGGCCTCTAACGCGATCACAAAAAATGACCAAAAAACGAACGTACCGACACGGGACTTTTCACGTCAATTGGAACAAATCGACATGAACTGACGATTCCAAATAAAGAAAAGTAAAAAAAATATATCGTTACTATTTTACTTAGCAAATGAAAGAAAATATTTTTTTCCTATTTCATTTTTTTTAATTTGGGAGGATATTTTATTTTGTTTAGATTTTTGATCTAATCAAGATTTTATTTAAAAAATTCAACTCTAATTTTCAATATTTATATTATTTTGAAAATAAGATCTTCAGTATCTCTTTTGCGTGTTTGACCAACAATGGCATTAAAAATAAGGTCGATAGCCAATAAGGCCGTAAAAATAGGGTTTAAACAAAAACACGCAACGGAGGGACTGGAGATCCCCTTCTTAGATATACTTTATTCATCAAAACTATACTATACTATACTAAACTATAGTACGATAGTTTTTTGTCGATATTCAAAATTTAAAAAATCTAAAAGTAGAACTATGCATTTTGGTCAACTTGTTTTAAACGCGTATTTTTTTGCTATGAGAAGTTTGTAGTCATAAATCAGCAGTACAAATTGTACTGTACAATTAAAAAACTAACTTACGAAATACTTTATTTTTCATTGGCACACATTTTAAATTGGTATACTTTTCGTGTTTACGCATTTTTCATGGCCGAAGAATTTTTGACAAAGATAGAAGAAAAAAAGCCGACAGAAAATTTGACGTAAACATAATGTAATAAAATTTGTACATTCTCTACAACCGATCAAGTGGGCGAGCCCCGTGGGCGCGTATTTTGCACGGTGAGAATTGCAGTCGCAATACTATCGTACACACTAATATTTATGTCGTTTTGACGATTAGTGTTATTTTTCATTCATTCATAAATTAAACCAAATTAAAAGATTTGGAACCATGACTGCTGACTACTGGTTGGGATTGGAGAAAATGTATTTGCTCACTAAGCAAGTAAGGTTGGAAATCTATTTTTCGTTGACATATATGTAGTCTTTGGTATAGTCTATACCGTATAGAGGTCGCCTTTTTTCTCCATTTCGAGCTAAAATCCACCATGACTTGCATTTTTTGCAAAATTTGAAACATGGGTTTCAGATCGGTGAGACTCAAAAATACTTGAAAAAGGTAGAAATGTTTTATGTGCTAGATCAGATAATTTGGAAGATATCCAAAAAACATTCAGAAATGTTACATTCTTCCTGGAAAACTCTACCGCCATGTTCTTGAGAAATGAAGATGAAATTCTCTGAAACCAGAAACGAAATAATTGATTTTTTCAAAAAAAAATGTTGTTTTCCACTGATGCGGAATTAGGTTTTACATTATTTGAAATAAAAATATAAAAAAGTTGGCACTAAGATATTTGCGCAAAATATCATCGCAAAACTGGTATTTTTGCGACCTGGCTGATTTTTTCTCGAAATGAAAAAAAAACCATTTGTCTATATTTTTTAACATTCAAAAATGTATTAACTTTGATGAAAGGGTACTTTTTAACCATAGTTTAGGACAATGCTTCGTATAGATTTGGTTGATTGGTTTGGAACGGTTATGCGATGCACAAATTACTTCTTTAGAACTAGCATTTTGCTTACTCATTTTTAAGCAAATTTGGAGGTATTTTTTAAGTCTTTGTTACAAAACACAGTGTCGCAGTTCTTGGGTGATTTCTGAAAAACTGGTGAAAATAGTCAGTTTTAAATCTTGAAATACTTTTGTTCTATTTGCTTGAAAAAATTCTTTTGCATGTCAACGAAGTAAAACAAAGCGAGTTCCTTGAGATCAAGAATAATAACTCATCTGTTGATATTTTTGAAAAATTGAGTTTTAAAGTGGAAAATAAAAGTTGTTTTTAACCCTTGGAGGCGCAATTTGCAGCGGCCGCGCAAAGCATTAACGATTTTACAATTAACTTAATGAAATTGAAGTCAAAATAACCGTATAAGGCACAGCAAGGTATGCACTTTATGAACGCTGTAAAATCAGATCGGAGAAACAAAATTATCAGGAAAGAATTTTGCAAGATTGGCTCGTTTTTAACATTTTTGAAAGCACGAATTAACTTATAAGCAAATTGTGGGCAACTCGTTTTTACTGTTGAGTAGATCCTTTTCTGGTCGGTAGTAAGATTTTTATGGCAAAATTTTCAGATGACCTTTTTTGTGAAACTATTCAGAGAAAACAAAACGAAGCGGTGAGTGATATCCCTTTATCACTTTTTGGTTATAATGCGTAGCCACTACTCCTTTTAACGTGTGATTTTAACGTTGTGGTTACGCATTCTAACCAAAAAGTGATAAAGAGATATACCGTATGTATTCCAGGCTTATAAAAAGAATGAATTGTGTGTGAGTTTTTCTTCCCTTTTGAGTAGGTTTGAGCAAAAAATATGAAAAAAGGGGGATAGAAAATCTGATGGGGAATCAACTATTTACAATTCTGATGTAATCTGTATTTATTAAGTTATTTCTGTATTACGGGCTTATATTTTTAAAATACCTTTTTCTTATTTTAAGCTGATTTGCGTAAATAACTAAATCTGACCGACTAAAATTAAATTCGTCAAACGTGCCGCGTGGCATCAATATCCCGTAGTGATTTCGCGGGCCCAGTCCGTAAAAAATTTCCATTTATTTTCCACCTTTTTTATAATGGAAATTTCAATTAATGGCCTGCGTTAGAAATTTAGAGGGTAATTCTCAACCTCAATAATATCATATGGAGAATTAATATGAGATTCTGATCTGGAAATTCTTTGATAGTTGAATATTTGGGGAAATTTCAGTGGCACGGCGGGCAATGGCTTGGTTTATAGTGACAAGTACAATCATAATTCAAAACAATTTACTACAAAAAATCACGATAACGATAGATACGGTAAGTTCTGACAATAACAATGATATATTGGCTCGCGTTCAATTATATTGTGGTGATTTTGTTCTATCTCAATTCTAATTGGTCGGTGTCGTTCGCTAGCTAAAATCTGAAATTCTGTACACCTTATGCACTTACAATGTATCTATTTTCAAGTATACTGTTATGTATACAGTATGAACATTATTATCTTGCACTTTCTCAATTTGCAGTCATGAAAATGTCTGATGAAAATGTTCAGTTTTGAACAATGATTCTTTCATAAATTGTGGCTTATCGCTGGCCAATTACCGCGAGCTTGACGGGAGTCTCAATGATCGCAATTGAAGTACAAGAGAAAAGGGACAAACTGTTCATTTTTGGATGCATTTTTAGAAATGTGGAATTTTTTCTTTTGTTAGGAATAGTCTGTAGGCGGAAATCAGCAATAGAAGTAAAATATTATTTACGATATCATTAATTTTTCGTTTGTTATAAAAAGTAAAAGAGAAATTTCTTTTGGCGACATACAATTTTTAGTGCAAACGTTCATTCTTCAAATTAGTATACGTCACCAAAAAACACAAATTCGCGGATATGACGATAAATAAAAAGAATAATTAAACTTGATTTACACATCAATTATCAGAATAAAGTACCAATGGTACTGTACCATAGACTACATTATGATTATGTAATAAACCACAAATTCTCAAACGTTCATGAGACTCCTTCTGGAACTTCTGAATAAAAGGGAATTAAATATTTATTTCAAAAAAATTACGATTTTTCAAATATAAAGTTATTTTTTTTTAATCGTCTCGATCATCCTTTTTGGGGTTATATCGAAGATAATTCTTTGGTCAACTTTATCACTCCGCGTCATAACTGTGATGTCAAAAAAGATAGTGACCAATCGATTCACACGATTCTTAAAATAAGTTGACAATCGTGTGATTTTATGGGTCACTATCTTTTCTGACACCATAGTTATGACGCGGAGTGATAGAGCTTATCATAGGATGATCCTCGATATTTCATCTTGAAGGGTGTGGGTGTCGCTGATTAGGCTGTTGTTCGACGAGGTTTCTCGGTAAATTGGCAACAGTGGTAACGCAAAAATTTGCTAAACTTGAAGAACCAGCCTTCAAGATTATTTCAGCACTTATTGTTATATGATACAATCAAACCTACGCGTAGCTACGCTCACACAGGAACCTTGAATAAGACTTTCCGAAAAAAATTTAAAAGCTATCTTCTCCGAGAAATTTCGTCGATTTTGTTATGTCTGGCTCCAGAAAAGCTGTACAAACAATCCATTGGAGCCCAATTCTTGAAATTTTGTTTTTGACGGCCATTTTTTCTTTCGTTCAATTTTCGTTAAAATTTGATTCGGAAGTAGAGGAGAAAAAAATAGCATCTTGAGTGTTTTTTCGGGGAGGCCTAATGGAAAAAGTTTCCCCTGTGGTGGGCGTAGGTGGATTGACCTTGAAGACTTATTCTTCAAGTTGAGAAAGTTTGTGCAGTAGCACTCTATACAGATCAGCAAGAAAAAACTTCAACAAACAGCCTAATCAGCGACACTCACACCCTTAAATCTAATATTTAATTGGTCAAACATAAATAAATTCAGAAAAAAGGTAAAATTTTTATAAAACCGGATTTTTATTGTTTTTTTATATCGAAAGTTTGAACTGTAAATAATGGGAAAAATAATTTCCAGAAAATGTTGTCTTTATATTTCAAAAATTGGAATTTTCCATTATTTGACGAATTACCATTAATTTAACCCTAAATTTCTTTGTTGCATATTTTTTCAGTGTATTTTTGACGAAAAAGTTTCCACTAAAAATTTTTGAAGAGAAATTTTTTCATCGGTATTATAATATTATATGTTCAGGCGATGGAAACTGTGCTGAACATTACAATTCTGGCTGGTGGTTTGATTCATGTTTTGCTGCAAATTTGAATGGAAAATATTACGATGGTAATTACTGTACTGTTAAACCAAACAAGCCAGATCCAAATTCAAAATGTTCCACTATGAGAGATGGAATTTATTGGGGAAGATGGCCTAGATTAAGTGGGTTGTCAAATCAAAATAGAATATACCGGATTTTTTTCGGTGAAGCCGATAACTGGAACTTCTAGTTTCAAATATACATTAACTAAAATTAAAAAAAATTCCCTTTTTATAAACGAGGTTGTAGCGTCTTCAATTTATCATTTAATCCATAACTCATAACAACATTATTAATATATAATTAAGTTAACCGAAGTCAGTTTAATTCTAAAAAATTCGAGAAAAAAAATGTGATTTTCTTGAACAATTTATAAAAATAAAAATTTCACCTGTGTTAATGATTAAACCGACCGTGAAGATTTCAAAAATATTAGTTAAAATTTTTTACAACCTTGGGAAAGCCGAAATTTAAATTTCATATTTTTTTTAAATCAAGCTCAGCAGCGCCACTACTGAATACACGTAATCTTTTTAGTCAGATTGACGACGCGTCAAAGATAAATTAATTATATGATATAAGTTATATCATATCGATTACGGGGCCTCCTCGCACATATTAACCACTTTTTCAGCCACAATTTTTCATATAATTCGGTTTTTGAAAACGACTTATCCGATTATATTCAGTAAAAAATGAAATAAAAAAAACTGGTCGGAATCGGACCATTTTTTGATTTTTTTTCTAAGGTTAGTGTAATTGTTTAATTATCAGTGCTGATTCCAAACCTTTTTTCAATTTTTTTTTTCTAAATAGTTGTGCTCAGTTTGAGCTATCTAAGAACTCAATCAGATAAGTCGTTTTCAAAAGCCGAATTATATAAAAATGTTTGCTAAAAAGTGGCTAATAATGCAAGGAGGCCCCGTAATCGATATAAGTTATATCATTTAAAATATTTGATTTGACAATCCTATAAAAGGGATGATAATGGGAACCATGTGACCTTCAAATATGTCGACATGAAACTTCGCCCAAATAATTTTAAACTTTCTCATCAAACTGCTCAGGATAAACTGCATTAATAAAAAAACAAGATTTTAGCTGTACAATTTTTACTTTATGCAGACTCCGAATTAATGAAAAGATTCATTGTAAACTTATCGATTTTTTGTGGCTTCTTATAGCTGCATGTTTAATTTTGTTAGGAGTCCTAGGGTTAATTAATATCATTAACGCTAATTAAAGAAGTCTGCTATTTTTAGATTTTATTTTCTCATTACGTTATCGCGTTTGAACCTTGTTATGCTGTCATTATAAATATTTTTGTCATCTGATTTTAACGTTGTTTTTCAATAGCAAAATACTCTTTAGATACTCTTTAGACGAACTTAAGTTAGACTGATATTATCAGTCTGATAATATATTTAAAGAACATTCATTTAAAAATTGTAGTAAAAATGGGCGCCAACAAGGACTTTAGCAACACCTGGCCTCAGTTGGCTTGGCTTGACCAAGCCAAGTTTTTAAGCTTAAAAGTGAGCTCAAAGCCTACAAAAATGGTTGCTTCATTTGAACATTCAGTATGTCACAGACGTTTTCAAGTAAAAATTTCAAACTTTTAAATGCTCGAAAATTGAGAAATTATAAAAAATCAGGATTATAAATTGAAATATAAACAAGAAATATAACAATTTCAACCTATCTAAAAACATGAAAGCAAGGAGGGCCCAAAATTCTTGGTTTTCTGGTCTCCACGCCTCAAAAAATGATTGCACGAATTTAAATTTTGTTTTGTCCATTTTTGGGAGCCAGAGAAACGCCACCGAAGAATAAATAACTGTTCCTGCTTGTGGCAAGCGTTGTGTTGTGTCTTCTCATACACAGTAGGTGTTGGCAATGGGCAACACACGAGCTTTTGGCTAAAAGTGTTGCCCATTGCCCTCAATGATGCCCATTGGCATCATTTAAGCCCAATTTTAAAATCAATTCGGCTCAAAATTGTTGTTCATTGCCCTCACTGTTTCCAATTGCGAACACCTACTGTATCTTAAATCTGGGAACAGGGCCCATTTTTAGTACACTGACTGTACTTTTATCCGAGCGCACCCTTATCCGAACTTTCTCCCATTATCCGAACGATTTTTGGTCGAGATGAAAACGCGGTTAACCCTTGGAGGCTCGGGATCTATTTTCAAAACCCCTGTTAGATTAATACAGAATTGCGGTTGCTTTGTAATGATTCACTTTTTAGGAAATTTTTTTCTGAAACTGCTGCATTTTTCAATTTTATCCTGGCGGCTCTAAGTAATTTTTTATTTTCTTTAAAAGTGATTTCGAATAAATTGCCGCGTAGGTTAGGTCTTGTACTTGTAGATTTAAAGACAGAAAATTGCAGGTGATTTCTGGGAAGTCACTTTTTAGAACATCAAATTTTCCTATCTTTCTTATTAGTTTTGTTCGACGTCTTCCCATTTGCTTCCACAATAAATTGCGTAGGTGAGCACAATTTTTTAAATTTCATCTTTTCTATAGGGTTAATAAAGGTCCCAAAAAAAAAATGGAATACATACTATTAAAGGTTTCGTCTTATCCTTAATCTCGAGACTAGAGTACAATAAAGTTGCCAGCACTTCTACTTTCTCCGTAATGAGCGCTCAAAGTCGGACCGAAAAATCGGCTTTGGAGCCTCCAAGGGTTAAAGCCTAAACACCTGTAAAATGTACCCGTGTCCGGACAGTTTACCCTATCCGAACGTTTTTTGACTGAGCCGAGGTGTTCGCATAAGTATACAGTCAGTGTAAATCAAGCCGAAATTATGGCTTCAATGATTAGTTTCGATGATTAAAGGGCCCTCTTCCTGGATTTTACATAGAACCCCTTAAGGGGGTGGTCGTCGCATTGTAAGGCAAAAATGAGGTTTTCAATGACCAATTGTAGCAAAAGTACAAATCGTCGGACCAAACATTACCTTTTTCTGTTATATTTGAACAAAAATCTTGCATCCTAAAAATAAATCAAACGTGACGGATGGC
>SCLH01063019.1:0-10665 GCA_004367855.1 Oikopleura vanhoeffeni
AATTTTTTTTCCCATTTTTTACTTTATTAATAAAGCATAATAGTTTTTGTGCCGCAAGGAGCAAGAGCTAGAAATTATTTTTCAGAGATTTCTCCGTCCCTACCGAATTAAAATAAAGGTAATTAAGAGAACTTATTAAATAATTTACGGGCTTTTCAACGGATATTTTTTCAAGATTTTATCTGATCTAAAACTCTTAGATCATCAGATTAAACCATTTTGCGTAGGTTTTTTGAATAAACCCTGCTAGCACTTCACAGGCTGGCTCGGTTATCTTTTAACCTAGATAGGCTCTTTTGTACGTCCTCCTTGACCAAATTGGCGGGGTTGACTTCACTTGAAGCACGCTATCAGACTTTTCCTGACTCTTGTACCTTCGGGACAGGAGCCTCAGGACATTTCTCGCTAGGCCGTAGGCCTAATTGACCTTTCGCAACTATCTTAGTGGACAACTCTTACCAAGCTAAGCGACTTATTTCTAAGCGCAGCAAATAGCATTCTCTCAATAATAACGTAATTTTAACCATAATTTCAGCAACAAAAACACATTGCTTAAACATATTGAGAAAATTTACGCTGTTTCAGAGAAAATAAATTTTTCAATAAAACGTGAGTATGTCCACTCTTATAATGATTGTTAAACTTATCCTAAGATTACTGCCCATAGTGCTTAACCAACACATCCTAAAGTCCACCAATTTAAAGGACTATTTTTATAATTATAATTTTCATAAATTATGCACCAATTTTTTCACCCCCTCCCCCCTTAATTACATCAAGAACTTTTTCCAAAAAAGTTCAAAACTTAGAACAGAGCTTATGCATTTCGTTCAATATAAATCCTTAATAAATTTTCACATTTTTATGTGGCCAATTTACAAAGCCGTGAAACTAAGGATTTGTATATTAGGATTTCTTCGTACAATCAAATTTAATAGACTTTTACCCTGTTTTACACCAACAAAAGTTATGTTAGACTTAATTTTCATAATTAAAATATATCTACTACGAAGATTTTTTTTCAATTCGATGGATAATAATGAAAAAAATTTAGTTAAGAATATACTGAACACGTTTTTGGTAACAAACAAATTGTACATTTTAGTCCAAAATTCATGGCGAATTTTTAGACTTGTTGAACTATTTCTTTCAACTAAAAAGAAGATCATAACTATCAAACTCTTCAAAACATTATTTCGTGATTTTGTCCAAAACTCATGCCAATTTTTAGAACTTTTTTATTATCAAAAATATACTATAAAAATCTCAAAGTTTTCTGTGAATTGTGCAATTTTCATTAAAAAGTTATGGCAACTTGTCAAACATTTTCAATCAATTATTTTAGTTAAAAAGAACGAAAAAACTTTCAATTACTCAAAAAAAATATTATTTCGTTTTTATTTTGTCCAACATTCATGCCAATTTTTAAAACTTTTTTACATTTTTTGGCTAAACTACGCTAAAAAAATCCCAAAATTATCTGGAAAAATCACAATCTTCAAACTCTACTGTTTAGTAATCAACGTTCGATTTACGGCTGCCGAAAATGTCAAAAGATGGAAATACTCAAGATCAGCAACCAAATCAACAAGGTACATATTCTCCTCATTTTTCTTATTTCAAATTGCAAAAATAGGAAAAATGTTAATTGCCTACTTTTACGCATTAAATCCTAAAGACGTCTCAATAACTACTAATTTCCCACGTGACCTAATTACGCCGAAAAAAAACCTGATGAAATTATTTGTAATGATTATTCTTATTTCAGGATTCTCGAACCGTAACTTGAATTCCAACAATCCACCTCGTGTGGATTTTCGAGGCGGTTACACTGGTGGAGGTCGACCTCGGGGCTCTGGGGGTTATCAAGACCGCGGTGGTTACCAAGATCGTGGTGGGTACCAAGATCGTTACCAAGATCGTAACAATGGTCACCGAAGTCAAAATAACGATGGTTACCAAGACCGAAATTTCAACAATTTAAGACCACAAGGTAGAACACGTGGTGGTGGTCAATTTCAATTCCGAGGAAATAAAAGAGGAGGATTTAGAGGAGGCTATCGAGGTAATAATCTTCTCAACGATTTTCGACTTTTGCAACCAATCACCTCTGCTAATTCTTATACATCATCACTAAATATGCATGCTCATAAACATATACTGTACAGTCCAAATTTTTCATTTTTTAATTTCTCAGTTTCAAAACACCACATTATAAATAAATTTATTTCAAATCCAAAAATCATCACCGTTTTCCCATCTTTTTTGCAGGCTTTTAAAAATCCTTTTATAGGTAAAAATTTTGATCCAAATTTCAATGACCAAAGGGCCCAGGAGACACGAAGAAACACAGTTTCTAATGAGAATATGGACTTCAATTTCGAATATACCAATGATAACAGACGCAACAACTCTCAGAATCAGGCCTCTAATAATGGACCTAATGAAAGTTCAACTCCCAAAAAAACTTTCGATAATGCTTTTGATCGAAATCGCAACTATGCTCAAATTAGACTAGCATCACAAAAAACAATCTGGCGTATAAAAAAATCCTCAAAAGTCCCGTACCAGAATATACAAAATAGTCAGGACAACTTTGTATCATTTGCACCGAATAATTTACCATTCAATAATGGTCTGCAAGTTTGGCCACTTCAAATAAAAATCAAACCCATTATATCAGTTGAAGACTTGCAATACAGATGCATATTTCTCGGAATCGACTCTAAGGAAGTTGATATTATATCGGTTACTCAAGATTCAATTTGCGAAAAATCTATAAAATTTATTGGCAATAATGCAAAAATGCATTTTATGAGTTTTTGGTTCTGCTGGGCTTCAGAAGTAGCACCTATTGACAGCTTCATTTACATTTTTCGAGAATTTAGTATGGTAACCTTGCACCTTGCTAGAATTGATGTTAACCCTAACGATGATAAAAACAGTATCTCATGGGAATTTGTAAACAGTACCAAAGAAAAATTTGATGCTGCAATCAATTTTATGATTAGTTTCACAGAAGATCTAAAATTCAGAAATGCTTTGCATACTGAAAAAGTGCAAGAAAAAGAAGCCTTATCCAAAAAGTCTTTCGACAAATTCCAGTCACGTGAGATTGGTGATGTACAACGAGAGATGTACAAAATTCTTGAAAATGATACTGATCAAAGAGATGTTTGGGAATCTACAAATATTCCGTATAATCAATCATGGAAAACAAATCTAACTGGTAAAGATTTTAAATATATCCATT
This sequence comes from Oikopleura vanhoeffeni, assembly GCA_004367855.1. Taxonomy (NCBI): domain Eukaryota; kingdom Metazoa; phylum Chordata; class Appendicularia; order Copelata; family Oikopleuridae; genus Oikopleura; species Oikopleura vanhoeffeni. Next base: position 3,254 of record SCLH01063019.1, read on the forward strand.
TAAAAATCAGACTTGCGGTCGACCCGCTTCGATTTACCTTAGATGAAGCTCATTTCACTGAAAAAATTAATGTCTTTCGTAATAGAACCAAATTTACTTACCAAAAAAACGAAGCGATTTCTTCAACCAAGCAATTTGCCGAGATCAAAGCCTTTACTGAAAGAATCAAAACCAAAAAATTCGAAAATGGAGAAGATTTTCAACTCTCAATTATAAATAAATTCCAAAATCTAAGCTCGAATTCCAATTATAATGTTTCTGATGTCGACGTCCGCAGCTTCATCGAATCCACCATCAACGCCAACTTGTGGATCGACACAAGAGTTAGTTTCAACGAAATTAGAGTCTCCGAAGCCCTTAATAAACTGAATCATGTTCGAATTGCAATTAACACAGTTGGTCAAAGTGTTGCAAACGTAGTTGAAATTCAAGATGCAAATATTCGCGAAACATTAGGGAAAATAGTTAAGGAAATCACCACAAAAATCGAGTCACAAATCCCAAATATAAATTTCGACCAAAATTCCCTTAAAACTGATGCTAGCGATGACCTAACCTCTGCATTAGCTGACCTTCGTAATGGTGTTACCATAAATCTCAAGGGTCAAAATCACTCCTTTGATAAAATTTTCAATCAGAATAGCCAATTCACAAAAAAAAGTATACTTGATATGGAGCAAAATGTAGACAGAGGCCAGCCAATCCTAACCAAGCTTCAAACTTTTTCAGCCAATCCTACTTCGGCAATTCCCCACCATGTCAGTCACATCATGTCTGGCAGACATATAAAAGCAGGTTTTACATCGCACGATCGTCATAAATTGTCAATAGAAGGTACCAGAAAAGAATGTCCAAGCGACCCCTCCAAAATTCTGCCCAAACATAATAAGCGAAAATTGTCGAGTTTGAGCTCTGAGTACAACCCGCACAAAAAAATTTTGAATTCAAATTCAATGGAAACTGATGTCGTGAATGATAATGATGAAAATGTTTCAAACGCTTCCGACGAAACCTTTCGTACTGAAGCCGCTTTTGAAGTGGAAACCCAGCCACACATTGGATCTACAATTTTAGCCAGAAATCTCTCGTACATGGTCGATGAATTAAAAATTATTGCACAAGAAGTTGATGTTTTTGATAAAACTTCAGTTACCATTGCTAGAATTAACGACATAAATTTTATTAATCAGACTGCTGCCTGTCGCACCGATGTGATCAAAGGCTACTGTACAAATGTGCAAAAAACAATGGCAACTTTCAATGATGGTTTCTACAGAAACTGGATGTTCACCAATTCGAGCCTTATTTTAAACGAAATTTTGGCCATAATTGATGACATTGAAAAAGATCAGCTGGTTGAAGATTGGATTTTTGAAACTGAAAAAATTACAAAAGAACAATTTCTTGAAGAAATGAAAAAATTTGCAGATGAGATCGCCGATCTACATTATCTTAAATTAGATCCGGATTGGTCAATTAAAATGATTAAAGATGAAATTAATCCAGATGCATTTTTACCGATTCCAGCATCGATTCACAGCTTCGCCAAAGTGATGTGTATTTATCATGAAGGTCTAGCAAATAGTACATGGACAGTTTATCCTTGGTCTATTAAACGAGTTCAATCGTTTTTGATTTTATTAAATCATGATACCATCCTTGAAAAGTTGAATCAGGCAAAACATTTGATGTCTAACATAGCTTCTCAGAAAGCTACCACTGACTTTGAAACCATGGAGAAACTGGTTGCAGTAATACCCAGCAATTCTCAAATAAAACTTCGTGAAACGAATTATCAACCAACTCTGGATAACTATTTAATTTCCAGAAAAAATAAAAAAGTTGCAGTAAGTAATATAGGATTTCAATGCGATTATAATTCTGACAACTTAAATAATAAAAAACATTTAATTTCCCCAAAAAAATCTGATCAGATTTTGAGCAGGCTTCCAAAAGGGATGCATCCCCGCCGATTTTCTATCCCTTCTATCCCTATCCCTTTTGGAAGCCTGATTTTAAGTCATAATAAATTAGTCTCTGATTCTGACACTTATGAAAATTTCTGTCAAAATATCGTGATCGAAGACATCTTTGAGCCAGAGAATAATTTTAGTCAACTTTTTTGTGATAATGAAAATAATATACTTGAAGAAACTGATATTGAGATTTTATCTGAACATAATGTACTTGAAAATGTTTTCAAAAAATTTGAACTTTCTCGTGAACCCCTTAGGATAAATAAAACGGATTTTACGAGTAAGAAAATAGCCTCAATTTTTCTTGAAAAAAATTTTGAAGAATTAAATAATTTCAGCCAATTTTTTTGCAAAAATGAGAATAATATAATTGAAGATACTTATATTGAAAGTTTTTCTGAAAATTTTGTTTGTGATAATCTATTCCAAATCAAGACTAAAAATTTTGAACTTCCCCGTCAACCCCTTAATACAAATAAAACGGATTCTACGAGTAATAAAATTTCTTTTCTTGAAAAAAATCTAGAAGAATTAAACAATTCTTCCAATGATATAATATTTGAGCACCAAAATATGTCTATTGATATTCCGAAATTAAACCTAAAAGATTTTGACAGTTCATCCAATGAGGAACAATCTGCACAAATATTAGATTTTCAAAATAATAAAAATGGCTCTGACTCTGATAACATTTTAGAAGCAGTTCTCAATCCGGTTCAAGCGGTTGCTTATCATAATGATATAGCAGAATTTATGAATCGTGATGACAGGTGCGAACCTGTAAAAAGAATTAAATTTTACGAAAACTTTTTTGATTATAGTAATGTGAACGATGAAGATAAAATAAAAATTTTCGATAATATTAGGGACAGAGAATCTGAACTAAATAAAATCTTTTCAGACGACGACCTCCGGAACACTCTTACAGTGAATCCAGAAAAAATCAGTTTTAAGGAGCGGGATAGATTTAATATGGGCAAAATTAATGCAGACTATGACCTAGGTCATATTTACGCTAACAATTCCTATAACCGGAAAAAAATCGATCCCGCCTTAGAAATGATCTCAGCAAAGTCCAACAGTCCCTATTTTCCAGTTCCACTAGATGAATTGAAAATTCCGGCCGAAATATCTGCACAATTCTATAAAGAACCTGCACCTATTTCAACTTATTATTTGAACGATACTCCGTATATAACCACGAATTTAGAAACTGCAGTAGAACATAACAAACTTTTGGCTGAAAAGCTAGTTTCTGAAGCTCTTCCCTTTATATTTGTCAATCTTGGTAAAATAAATAGCTCAAAATTACGTGATTTGTCTAGTCTATATCCTGAAGTAAAAATCTTTGGCATCAGTGAGGTCAGGGTCAGTAGAGGTTATATTGAAAGTGGTAAATTAATTCCACCAGGCTTTATAGCGTTCTACTCGCCATTTGATAAAGTAGGCAAGGTCTATTCGATGATAATGGTTGCTCGTGAATATGTTGAAAATGTTAAGCAAATCAAAACTTTAGGATCATTTTGTAGTATACATATAAACAGTGGAAAAAAATCGATAACTTTTACATGTACTTATAGGCATCAGGATGGCAGTGGCCTATACTTGAAAGGATATGATGGTAAAGATAATGCAGAGCAAAAAACAGACTATTTGAAATGGCTATCAAATTCAGTTGATAGTGCCAAAAATTCTGCACACATTATAGGTGGAGATTTTAACCTAGATCTTATAAATCCTAGACCTGGTGAAAATAATTTTGTAAAAATGATAACCGATAAACTTTTTGTGTATAAAAATCAAATCAAAAATGGACAAAATACCCATTTTAACCACTTAAGTAAAAAGCCGTCATGTATCGATCACTGTCTTATAAAAGACACCAAACTTTTAAAAGTACAGCTACGAGATCTTCCTGCTGTTATAGATGACAATCACAAAGCGATTTATGGCTTTTTACCGATAATTAAAAAAAATGATGATTTTTTAAAAGTAGTTCTGTCTCGTAGACCCTGCACCAAAGTCAAAATTTATCGCGCTATGATGGCATCTTGGCCTGTTTTTCTCGATAATATGAATAATCCAGACCGCTCTGACATAATTAAAGCTGAAAAAAATATAAATTATTTCTCTGCAATTATTAATCTGCTTGAACCTGAGACCCCTAGAATTACACCGATAAAACAATATCAAACCCCTATGGCACCTGATACCTGTGAATGGCATGCACGTACCATACAACTTAAATTTTGGATAAAAAGTAAATTGAAAAATGACCCTAATGACTCTAGGGCGCCACATCAGAATCAAATTTCAAAATCTCTAAAGAGAGCACAATTTCAATTTAAAAAGGCCTATAGAAGAGATAAGCGTATAATGATGATGGATCTTTTTGAAGATAGATCCATCAGCATAAATTCCATCTGGAAAGCTGTCTCAAAATATACAGACAATCATTTGTCATATTATAATGCGAGCGATCTTAATGCCGAGATTTTGGCAGAATCAATTTTTGAATTACAACATAAAGGGGATGGAGCTAACCATATCCCTATTTCAGACTGCGAAATTAAAAAAATCTTTGAAGACACCCCAAAAGTCAACGACGAATTTTTCAAACTTACCACACCACCCTGGTCTGGTAATAAACACAACAATTCCATCAGAAAATGTGTGGTAAGTTCTAAAAAAAGCACTCGTGGTCAGGATGGAATTAATGGTCGTTTTTTAGATGCGATGCCAACCTGTTACGCTGCTATTCTAGAACATTTGTTTCGTACTTCATACGAAAAAGGTATTTTTTATAACAACTTTAGAAAAAATAAGATAGTCTGTATAGACAAATCTTCTTGCATTAAGGACCGTAATAACCCTAATAAAAAACGACCAATCACCGTCCAGGACTGTATAGGCACATGTCTTGAAAAAGGCTGTGCTAGTCAATTTCTTGATTTTTGTGAAAAAAACCATGGACTAGAGGACTGGCAACATGGCTTCAGGTGTTGCAGGTCCTGCAGTACTGCCTACGCAAATTTTGTGCGAAAAATCACAACTCGCAAACAAAAGTTTGCCGTTGCCATTTTTCTCGATGGCACAAACGCTTTTGGGGCACCCAAGCATTCTAAAATTTTGCAATTATTAGCTGAAAGGATAAAAGAACCGGCCACCTACCAGTGGTTTGCGGATTTTTTGACCAACCGGTCCTATTTTGTTCAGCATCTTGATCAAAAATCAACTCATAAATTATTACCAAATGCTGGGGTGCCCCAAGGTTCTTGTAATGGGCCGGGCTTATACTCATTCGTGAACAATGAGGTTAATAAAATTTTGAATAAGTTTGTTTCAGACGAACATAGCCTCATTGGGTATGCAGATGATACAACGCTGTGTGTATACGGAAATAGCTGGATTGAAGTTGAAACCAAAGCAAATATTTTCACCGCAGCTATCACGGAATGGATGAAATCGGTGAATATTTCAATAAACAAAAATAAGAGTTTTTTTATGAAATTTGGTAAGCATTGTCCAGAAAATTTTAATATTAACATTAATGGCGAAGAAATTAAAGAAATCGACAATTTTCGTTTTCTGGGAATTAGATGCAATAATGATTTAGAAATAACGCCCCAATTACACTACTTAATTGGCAAATTTCATGCAAGCACGGTTCTAGCTCATACTTTAAGGGATTTTGGATGCAATGCCCAACTTCGAGTTATAATTATGTCCTATACACAAGGGGCCTTTAACCACGGACTCAGTGTTGCAAGGCCTTTGTCAATTACCGAAGCTTCAAAACTTCAATCTAAGCTTAATAAGTCCCTTAGAATTATTTATAAAATTCGTCCTAGAAAATGTCCAAAAAAGAACACTAAAGTGTACTTGTCTCAGGCCCGTATGTTAAAAATTTGCAAAATTAGAAGCCTGATTAATGACCAAAAAAAATTAGGTGTCACCCTCATTAGTAAAATTATTCAGCATAAGACTCCGCAAGAAGATTACGATATCTTAAAAAATTGTATGTTCTACCCAAACGGGGGTAAATACATAGACCCATTTGTAAAAACCTCGTCAACAAAAACAAATGTCACTTCTTCTAAATTAAATAGTTTTAACCCTTATAAAGGAAAGTTTAGAACTAATTACATACTCAAACGAGACTTAGGAATGTTTGACATTAAATTTAAAATGCCTAATTTCATGAAAAAAAAATCCAAGCAAATTCAGAAAATCACGTTTCCATATAATTATTTTGACATTTTAAATAAATTACCTTCCAACATTCGAGCAAATATTGGTTTCAAAAGTAACCCTTTTCTTATCAAAAATTATTTTGACAAATTATGTCAACATAGAGAAAGATTTGCTGATGACTTATGGTGTAAAGATTGCAGTTTTTTGAATTTCAAAAATAGCAGTTTATTAAAAACCCTAAATTCTGATTCGCATAAATCCAAAGTTCTTGATCACAAAAAATTTATCCCCATTTGTCCCCTGCAAATCATTAACCCCAAACTTAATCAAATTATGGCCGAGATGGCAGTTCACACCGAATCGACCATAAACATGATTATTAAAAAGCAAAAATTTAGTTGTTACGAAAATAAAATTGAAAGGATGTTCTCAGACTACAGTACGCTGGAATCAAAAGTTGCAAATCCAGACGGATCTGAGTCTAGAAATCACATCACAATTGAGGATGAGCTAATTTTTCTTGAGTCTCATAGACTAGTTTACAATGCACAGATAATTGACCAAAACAAAATCAATTTCTGGCATAAAAGATCAACATCGGACATTTTGGAAAACTTTACAGGAAATGCAACAAATCATTTCGGTGAAGTTTTCGAAAATAAAAGATTCCGTTATCTGCACAACAAAAAATCCTCAATTAAAGTATGAAATAGGAAAATTTTCTTAAACGAACTAGAAATTATTCTAATTTTTCTGTCTTTTCATACTTAAACCTTTTCTGAAACAAAAATATTTGAGCAAAACTCTCAATTTTTTGAAATTGTTTATAATAAAGTTGCGTGTTTGAGTTGTCTTTGAAAGTCCAACTGAAAAAACTCATTTTAAACTTAATTCCCTTTTAAAATTACGAATCAAGCCGGAGCCAATTGACCAAAAGATTTTTCTGCTACAGTGTCTATCCGGAGATCCTTACGTAATTGTTCAAGCTAAGTAATTACTTTCATAGAAAAATAAAAACTATGATTTTTCATTTCTGCATTTTTCAATTTTTCTCACAATTATCAGATCAAAGAAGGGATTTTTAAGTTTTGATCACAACCAAACGTTAAAATTTATTCATCATTCAAACTTTCTTTTAACATAAAACCTCTAAGTAATCTTTTAAGGAGCTATGGTAAATTAAGTTTTTTTCAACTATTTGGAAAATTCTTAGGATATTATGGCTTTTTATCGATTTATTTG
>SCLH01063020.1:0-21990 GCA_004367855.1 Oikopleura vanhoeffeni
GGGTCAATTTTTAGTGAATCATACATAAATTTAGGGTTTATTTACTAACAATGGGTCAAACAATGGGTCTCCCTTTGTCTTGCTCATGTTTTTACCTCAACACCCTTGGCCCTCAATTTCGCGTTTGACCAATGTGATCACCGGATATCACTATTTTGACGAATTAGAGCGTAAAAAATACGTTCAAACGCGACTGGAAAAGTAGAAGCATAGGCATCCCGTTTTTAAATATAGCCACCTCATTTGAACAGGAAATAATTTTTTAAACATATTAAATTTATTTCAATTTACAAAAAAATAATTTTCAGTCATAAAGAATTTAATTTGAAAATTTACCATTGTTATGAAGTACGCTCCCAAAATTGCTAGACTTGTGAATAGCCATATGAAAAATAGTTTTCTCCAGAGTGGGTGTTTCACTAGTGAATGAAATAACATGGCTCTAAATAAAGCATTCGATAAAAAAAATATTTTCAATGCCCGTCTTTTTTGTAGGTTAATTGCAAACTTGTGGAATAACGCTTTCTTCATAATCTCATTTGTATGCGCAAGTATTATGTCATCAAATATAATTAAGCAAGCATTCTAAACAAACTAAAAATTTAAATTATGTCGAAGAATTTTTTCCCTGAAATATCGTCGCATTTCGGGAAATTTTGGTAGTTTGCTTAATATGATATAACATCATTAATATTAATTAAAAATATCATAATAATACTTTTTTTCATAGCCTTAAAACATTGTTGCTAACTCTTGATGTCCAATATTTCAAGGTGATGTGAGTATGATATTTTAATTTTAATTCAACCATCCTTATCATCACTAAAATTTTTCCGAAATTTCATAGTGTAGATTATTTTGCTGTAAAATTTTGACAGTATTGCGGAAAAGACTGTTCTAGGTCGTGCATATTTCAAAGGTTTTCGAAAAATAACAAATTAGTTTGGCTTGAAATTTAAGAATAAAATTCACAAATAATTTCAATCAAAAAGATAAGCAAAATTTTTCTTACGAATGCTGATTTTTGCAAAACGTGACATTATTTTTTCGAAAATTGTTTCTTGGTCAATTCTTGGCTTTTTATTTCAAAATATAACCTAAGAGGAGATAGAATTTCGGTTTTGGCTTAGGTCTCCCTGTTTCGCTAATGTATCTGGGAGTGTATTCATGCAAAAAAGTTTTGACACATGTTTTTCGCAAGATGAAGGCTAGTTCTACAAACTAGCTAATCTGAATTATATCCTTGATGCCCTGTTTGGCTTATATTTAATCGAGAAAATATCTAATTAGGAACCACCATACCGTATGGTCCATACCCTTAAGCACAAAAACTCCAAAAATCCGTAAAATCTGAGCTTGTTGATTTTTGCCGTTCCTACCTTACAAAAGTAGTGAGCTGCTATAATAAAATCTACAGTAAAACCTATCATATCAATCACGAGGCCCTGCGGTCACTTTTTGCCACTATTTTAGCCAAAATTTTCTTTATTATTCTGCGTTTGAAAACGACTCAACCGATTACGTTCTTGAATAGCTCAAACTGAGCACAAATATTTGAAGAAAAATTGAAACAAAATTGTCCGAATCAGGCCATTGTTTCTAATTTTTTTACTAAAACTTATTATTAAACTATTTCGATTCTGGCCAATTCACATTATTGTATTATTCACTAGATATTTGTGTCATTTATGAAGCTAATCGGGAAAACTGTGATGGAAAGTCGTTTCAAACAGCCGAATCTAATATCAAATTTTGGCTGAAAAAGCGTGGCAAAAAGTGGACCGCAAGGGCCCCGCCTGAATAGATATATGAAATTCGTGCAAATAAGTATTAAAAATAGAAAGACAAAGAAATTGATTTTTGAGAAGTTTCATGTCGTCCGGTGACACCTTGATCATTCATTTTCGATATTTATCGTACAGTCAAAATTGTCTCACAATGTAACGGCATCAAAAAATGTCCAAATTGTCCTTTGTAACCTTCAGGGTCCCATTGTGTTAACCACTTTTCTTCAGATCCAGTTTGAATTTTGGTTTTACTTGATAATTTGAAATGCTCCAAAACCGCGACAGTGAATCTGAATAAATAGATTCCACAAATTATATATACAGAGATCATATATTGATAACGAGACCTCCTGGGTATTTTGGCCACTTTTTTAGCAAAAATTTTAATAATTTAACTTTGAAACAATGGCTCTGAAACATGGTTTGATTATAACCATTTTTAAATTCATTTTTCTCTAAATACGAGGTATTTGTGCTCATTTTAAGCTATCTAAAAACTTAATCGTATAAGTCGTTTCCAAAAGCCCAAAAAATGCCAAGGAGGGCCCGTAATCGATATGAGTTGTTCGGATCAGAGATACTATAGTGAAGTTCTGTTTTATTATGAATTTGGACCCATTGAAGTTTATGGGAATTGTGAAATTTAAATAGGGTGTCTAGTAGACACTGTCTAGACAATTTACATTTCGGCGTTTGAAATTGACTTATTTGATTGAGTTTTTAGATAGCTCAAATTATCACACATATATGCATAAAATAAATGTATCAAATAAAAATGGTCCGAATCGGACCAGTTCGCCCGTTTTTTATAAAAATTTTGAGATATATTTTTAGTTTTTCAACAAAAAGGTTGGAAAATAGTCCGATTCAGACAAAATTAGGATTTTTCGCTTAATATTTTTTGGTCCTTTTGATATGACTTAGCATTAAGTTGAATAAATCGTTTCCAAAAGTGAAAATAAGAACGGTGTAAACATACTTTCAGATACAGAGAACCACTTGATAGGAGTAAGGTGAGTAAACTGTAGTTATTTTGCAATATCTTGAATATTGTATTTTTAATATGCAAAATTTTTAATCAATGATTTGAAATCGAGATTTTTAAATTCGCCTTTCAGCAAAATAACCATTTCTGAAAGAACCAATAGTTTCTATAACTCATGAAAATTCCTTAAACACTGGTCACTAATTCAAACAAGCTCAAACCTAAAAACTTCTCCCATAGCAAGAGTTTCTCCAGGGCATCTCCTGGCACCGACTGAAAACGGCATAAAATTTCTATCCGTTAGACATTCATTATTCTCATCCAAAAATCTTTCAGGTTTGAAATCAAACGGATCAGAGAAATACTTTTCATTCATATGGATACCAGTTAGCGCTATGGACACCAATGTTTCGACAGGAAAGGGTCCAAATTCACCAATGCATACGGGCTAAAATGAAAAATCATATATATTTTTATTTCGACTTTATATTTGTTTAAAACGGGCATAAGGGTGTCTTAAAATTCCCCAGAATTTATTTATAAGATACGAAGTCATTAAAATTCGAAACCAAAAGGTAGAAATTTTGTGAATAACATAAATCCAATACAACCAGCAGGTTTATATCATTTTCATGTAATTGAGTTTTGTTTTGTTTTCAAATCTAGAATTCTGAATTGTAAAAATTAAAATTTAAATATTTTTGATATTTCAAAAACCATAAAAATTTGAAGAAATCTATGAAAAAATATAAATCAGTAACTTTTGCAGATTCGCCTTGGATCTTAAATAAATATGAGCTTCCTCAAAAAACTTTTACCGAGTGGGTATTTTGTACCAGTTAGTTTTGTCCGAGTTTGAGAGATAGGATTGTAAAACAAAACTTACTTTTGTCACTGAATGATATACAGATCGAGATATAGTTGGACAAAATCGCATTGATTCGGTTATTGTTGCATATAATAAAGGGCAAGATTGAATTGATTGTGGCTTGAAGTCCATTTCATTTAGTTCTTTGCGAAGTTTCTCCTTTATAATGGGTTCCTTTTTTTCCAGATAATTTATAAAAAAATTAAAAAAAAATATTTAAATATCGTTTTGTTTTAGGTACTCACTCTGTAATTCAGGTTTCTGAGAAATACATATAAGAGTATTTCTTAACACTGCTCCTGTAGTATCTGCACCGGCCAACAGCATTGTTAAAACTGTGGTGATGAGATCAGTCTGAAAAGTTCTTTATTTGAAGTTGTCTTTTCACAATTATAAAATTCTCAACAATTTTATCTTTAATTTTCTTAAATTTCGTGTCAAATGGCACGAACCGTTTGCGCGAAAAAATTATATTGGCTAAGTTTATGCTCATGAGCATAGAAAAAATTACTTGTTATTCTCGCTAGTTATATTGACTGCAATCTGCCGAGTTTGTGGCACGCCCTTTAGGCGCTGGCAGCAATGTAGAAGATTGGTACATTTTTTCAGAGCGACATATATGAACAAAAAAAAATGCGAAAATTTATTTTTCATTTATATCTTCAATAAAAGTGTTCATTCTTGCAAACTTTTATATTTTTAATTTCTTAACAAAACTGAGTATCTGTAAAAATATTAAAAACCAGTTTTTATTGAAACTCCATTTCCAAGTAAACCCGATGTCAGATTTTTTAAAAACGTTTATATAAATTTTAGACATTTTCGGGTGTCATGCGCTTGAAATTGAGTGAATCATTCTGCACATAGAAAAATTTCCCCAATATGAAAATTTTTTCCATGAAAAACGGCCAAAACGGAGAACAAAGCTTTATAGGAATACAAATTGACCTACAATTGCGTTTTAATTTTTTAAAATGTCCTTACTTTGAAAAGAAAAGACGCCTATAACACCCGAAATTTTATTGAAGTTTTTTTGCATGAATAAAATTTTCATAAATTGTGTGCCAAATGGCACTAATCAGTGTCACAAACAAGTATTGTCAATTCCATCAGTAGTTCAGAAACGATATTCGTTTGACCCTTCCATCGGTTGAAATACGGAAACCAAATAGATACCAGACAATTTTACAAGTGATTCTGCCTGATTTTTTAAAGAGAATTTCAAAAACACAGATTTCCATAAAAAAGTAAAAATTTTGGACGAAAAATGCGATAAAATTTTTTAATTTTTTGAATTTTTTCGAAATTTAACCGAATTCAAACATTTAAAATCAAACTCAAATGTTTTCTAAAATACATAAAATATGATTTTGACGAGCTGGAACAAATCAATTCTGGTTAAGCTAACGATAATAAGCACAAAAAATAAACCAACTAATTATTTTCGTAAGTTAAATTGACTCCAGTCTGCCGAGTAAATGCCAGCCGCTCGGTTTTGCACAAACTTCTTTTGAATCAATTCAAGATTAATTATAATTTGATACATTATATCCTTTGCCCACACAAAAACTTCTACAGTAAACTTCCTTGAAAAAACTGAAAAAGTATCTCCTTCAATTTACATTAATTTTTCTGTTTCAGACTCCAGAGGTGCAGTTCCAATGATAAATTAGAACGATTTTTTTCAAAACTATGTTTTCGGCCGAACAAAAATGCAAAAAACGCAAAATAAATTTTCAGGAAAAATTAACGAAAAAATAATTCTCCGTTGAAAGCAAGATTTGAGGAAACCAGCTCCGGATTATTATTGGTATTGCTCTTCCGGAGACCTGGTGTTTTGTGAGGCCAGTTAAGTATCAATGATACTGTATCATATCAAATTCTTAGTCATTTTACGGAAACTACCTTTAAGGACTCCTTTCAAGAGTTGTTCAATACAAAATGAGTCGCTCAAATTACCTCGGTGATTTTTCCTTCAATCAAATCTTTCCGTAAAAAATCGAGTCCCCATCGCGGTGGTTCATTAATATCCCAATTTTCTGCGTGTGGTTCAATTAGGTCTTTGATCACAAAATCGAAAAATTGAGTAATTTCGTGACAGAAACTTGGCCAATAACGGATCGGAATCAACGCACGAACACATGAAGGTAGAAATTGGAATAATAATTTCTTAGGCTCCACAACTACTAATGAATTGATAGCATAACTCATTCGCTGAAAATTTGTATTATTTTATTTTATAATTTGATAAAAACCAGGGGGCGGCCGCCGCGGCTTAAACCAGGTCCCGGGGGAAACCATTTTCCTAAGAATTTTTTTTTGTCAAATTATATTTTTCTGTGAAATCAAGCTGCCAGCGCACTTATCTGAAGAAGAAAAAATTCTCACAAGGAAATATTTCGACAAAAATATTCCGACTGAAAAATGTGTCTCCCTCCCCTGGAGCTCTTTATCGCCGGCCCACTATCGCTAAATTTACAAATATTGCGGAAAATCCCAAAGCAATAAGACGATTTCTAGCTTAAATACTTTTAGTGCATATCCCTTTATCACTTTTTGGTTAGAATGCGTAGCCACAACGTTAAAATCACACGTTAAAAGGAGTAGTGGCTACGCATTCTAACCAAAACGTGATAGAGGGATATATCTCCTATTCACACTTTTGTGAATATCTCGGCCCTGATTAGGAAAGGTAGTGTGTTTTTAAGTAGTAGGGCCGGGATATTCACAAAATAGTGAATAGGGGATATTGCAGAGGGTGCCTATATCGTCAGAATTCCCACGCAATTTGAGGTCTTCATTACAAATAACTTTGAGTGTGTCATGAATGACGTCATTTTCCAGAACTAAATTTTTTAAATCTACAATTATGAATTTAGTTTGATTATATTTGGTGAAGTTCTTATTTTTTTTTTCATTTTGGTAATTCACTCAACTCGAATTAAAACTCGAATTATGACGCCATTTCAAACGCAAATATCAATATTGACGATAGTGCAGCAAGAAACTATCGGTGATTTAGTTCACCTTTACAAGGACTTTCATTTTTTCGCCTTGTTGTTCTAAGACCAATCCTGTTGTTGCTCGTAAAATCACATTTGCTGCAGCGCCCAAGAGGGTTTGAAAGCTATCGAATCCATCATCATTTTCTTGTGCTAATCGCGTTAACTCTTCAATTAACTCCGGGATTTGTTCCCCAATAAACTTAAAAACATTTTATATACGTCTCATATTAACGTCTCAAAAGGGGTCGTTTGGGCCAGAAATATTATTTAAGGGCTGATAACGGATTAATTTCAAATGACAATATTAACAGCAATAATTACAGCAGGGTCCGGCGTATAGGTTACGGCGCGGCGCATTCGTGAAACCTACGCAAAACCCGTCGTAAACCTCCGCAAAAACCCAGACATCAAAAAATTAAAAAAAAAATCTGGACGTGCGGCGTATAGGTGAAGGCAAAAGATAGACATTTGTTCCCGTTTTTTGCAAAAAACTCTCACCTATACGCCGAATCCTGCTGTTACAAAATATTCAAGAGATAAGGGATATTATAAGGGATTTTAAAAAGCGAAAAATAGAGTGGACGCAACACGTAAATTATTTTAATTTTATGTTTTTTGGACATACAGAGAAATCTTGATGATGGATTACCATTAAACTTGGCCATCTTATACAGAAAAAATCAAGGATTATTCTCATGCCAAAAATTCCTCAAAATTATGACGGTTTAAAGGTCAGCGAAAAATCAAATTGGTGTTGGCTGATGTGCCTCGAGGCTTATGTTTTGTATAACCAATTGGCGTTACTTATTCCAAACCTACTCGATTCACGTGATGGCNATTCTGTTTCTTTTTATCTAATTATTATGATTAACATTCAAGGAATTTCACTAACTTTAAATTTTCCATATTTCCTGAAAGTCACCTTCAAATTATACTTTCTGTATGTTCAAATTTTTTATGAGAGATTTAATAAGACAATTTCATTTATTCTTAATTTTTTAAATATATTTTATCAAGCATTACAATTCATTCAATTCATTACAAAATAAATTCATTTAATTTAATTATTCTTATAATTTTTATAATAATATTTTTTTCAAATCCTGTGTATATATATATATACTATAGTACAATGATAATATATAACAAAGTACCTGCCTCTATTATGTGCAGCGCGCCCCTCACCACACCAGGGGGCGCCAGGTGTGGTAATTATGTAGAGTCAAGATGGACGGTCTCAGTCAGGATCCTACCGAAAATTCAGTTAAAAGCGAGCAAAAAAAAATTTATAGTGATAATTTTGTGCATCTGACTTCAAAACACTTCGATGTTTTTCAGAGATCATGTACAGACGATTTGAATAACACATTTAAAAATTGAAAAATGAGTATTGATGTATTAAACTTTTTTGTAGAGATTTTTTTTGGTCATTTTAAGACCCATGATTTTTTGTTTTCGAATAATTATCAAAAAAATCGATTTTTGGTAAATGGTCGACCTCAAATAACCGGTCAAATTTCAAAATCAACCTCAAGTTCATCGAAAAGACTTGCCACGACCCTCAAAAGAATCGGAAGGCTTGACTTTGTGATAAACGTATTTGCAACTATTGGTTTATTATGTACTGAATGGTCCCTAGAGCGGAAAAACTAGCTTCAGCACCCTTTGTGAAATCTTAAAAATTTTAGCGCTCTAGAGGCCTTTCAGTACGTAATTGACCCAAAGTTGCTTATACGTTCATCAGAAAGTCGACCCTTCCGATTCTTGTGAGAGTACTTGCGAGTTTATAAGATTGAGATTGACTTTGAACTTTGACCGAACGTCTTGACATATTCTTGATGAAATATAAGCCAAACAGGGCTTTAAGGATAATATTCAGATCAGCCAGTTTGGAGAACTAGCCTTCATCTTTCCTAAAACATGTGTCAAATTTTTTTTGCATGCACACACTCTCAGACGGAAAATCTATCTCCTCTTTGGTTTTATTTCGAAATAAACCTGAATTTTAACATAACCTGTAAAATTAGTATTTGAAACTTATGAGAAGCGTTTTTGTTGATAAGTGCTATATAATATGCAAAAAACCACCGTATTTGGACAATATTCATCGAAAAATCTATCTCCTCCTAGGTTAAATTTGAAAATTAGCTCAATTTTTTGCAAGAGCCATTTCGAAATAAAAAGAAACTTTTGAGGAGCGTTTTTGTAAAATTTCGACCCTTAACTCAAAATATAAATTTTTCAAGGTCAGGTGAAAAATTTTTCGAAAAAAATGTGCTTCGATTTTTTCAAAAGTAGGCTCAAAAGAAAGCCAGGGTGACACTGGAGACAAAGTTGGCTTACGTCAACCCGATATTTTTTAGTTAACTGATCTTATTGACACAAACGTTATTTTTCAACATTATTTTGAGAAAAATACTTGGGAAATATTCGAAAAAAACCCAAAAAGTTCGAAATTTTTTTTTTCTTATTCCGTTTTTTTTTTAAACATAAACGATCGATTTGGTGCATTTAATGACATAATAACTGCAGAAAATTTAGGAACCACCATACCCTTTAAAGTTACCATAAAATTTTTTCTACAAGATAGCTTAAAAACATCGTCACCCACACTCTTAACTTTTCGATTTAAAAAATGTAAAAAAGCTCAATTTCAGATTATCAGATAAAGCGAGTCAATATAAGTTGTATTATACAACCCAATTAAAGCAAAATATTCGGCAATAAATTCTACGCATATCTCCTTTTCACACTTTATGAAAAATTCCGGCCCGACTCTTAAAAACACACTTCGTTTGCTAATCAGGGCCGGGATATTCCACATTGTGTAAGAAGGGGATTTAACTTAATGAATTGTGGTTTTGTTCTATCAATTTTTCGAAAAATATTTTTCTCCTTTTTGACGATTTCGGAGAGATTTTTCAAATGAGCTTGAACAAGTTAGTCTACATACGGTATGTATCCGATATATGTATTCGATGTATGTAACATACCATTTTTGAGTTTTTAAGTGAAGCTGCTTCCATAACCCGTTTTCTGATAAGTTTTGCTTTGCTAGTTACTTCAAGATCGTGTGCATTCATTGCTCTAAGTAAACCATGTGCTTCAGGATCGAGTTGTTTCCGATTCGGATATAATCGGTTCCTGTATTCCATAACTGTGCGCCACCACCGAGCAAGCTCGTCGTGACCATTTATATCAGGGCCGTTGAAAAGCTAATAAATAACCAATATTATTTGAGATTTTACTAAAAATGCCACAAAAACACCTACGCAACTTCAGATTTTATATCAAAGAAATTTGATTACGGTATGATTCATACTGTAAGCTAGGCGGATCGAACTAAACAGAATGTTGCGTGAGTACCCTGAACGTAACCAAAAACATATAAAATTGTATTTTATATTTGTGCTCGAGAAGGAATGAGTATCGAAAAAAAAATACGGTTTAGACCCTCGATGATTGCTAGAACAATCATCTACTTAAAAAAGCGATACAAAAGAACGGTTTTGGTCACGGAGTTCACAATACCGTATAAATAACGTTTAAATAATAATTCAAAATTGACCTTGAATTGTCGGTTCAATGAAATACACATGAAGCAGGGTCGGCTATGATCCAAAATAAGTATCATTACAAATTTCGGATCCGTATAACTGTGCCCCGGTGACTCGAAATTTAGAACAAAAACAATGTTTGCGCCGAGCGAAGCGCTGATTGACGGCTGGTTTGGGTGGCGCTCACTTTAAAAGCTCATTTATCGCAAGTGAATTTTGAACAAGTGAAATGAGGAAGCTTTTCGGGGTATCGTATCCGTTTGGCATGGTAAGAGATTATTTAAACAGACAAAATATCCTGTACGGAAGTGATATGTTAAATTTCGGAACAGGTAGAATCTTTCTTGCGTGTGTATAATTTATTGTGCTATTCAGTGTACGGCGAGTGAGATTGCGAGAGACGGGAAGGTAATCACGTGGCCGCCACTCGCCATACACTGAATAGCACAATAAATTATACACACCCAAGAAAGATTTTACCTGTTCCGAAATTTAACATACTACTTCCATACAGGATATTGTCAGATAGCTAATCTAAATTTTCATAACTAAATTGTACGAAAAAAAATTGTATGAAGGCCCTATTTTTCGGACACCAAGTCTAGTTTTGAAAGGTGTTCTAGCCCTAAGATTGAATAAGCTCATGTAAAGAATAAAGTCACGTTTACATGCGCAAAAAAGAAATCTCGATTTTCCCAGGTCGAGCTTGACTGATTTTCAAAATGACGTATATAGCCTATATAATATAGCTTATATTATAAATTATTATATATATATAAGCTACCTGTTAAAAAGGAGTGATAATGAGGAAGCACCAAAAATTTGAAATTTTAGGTCAGAAAATTTCAAAAAAATAATCTCCTTACAATTTCACACAGAATAGCTTCCTCAGATTTTTCTCAATGTTGTGGTTCATTGCTCACCATGGGTTCACGCATCCTAATACGCATACGAAAATGAAATCTGGTTAAAAAATTTTGCCCCTAAAGGTCAAATCAGCTTCTTTGGGAGCCTCACGTAAAAGCCTAATTTTCCTTGAAATTATATAGAAAATTTTCAATTTTTGCATCAAATTCACCACAAAGCCTAACAAAATGAAGCTGTTTTTTTTCCAAAGTCTTAGAAAAAACTTGTCAATTTCTCGTTTTTGTTGAAATTTTTTTTCTAAAATGAACTTTATTTGGAAAAAAATAAAAACTCAGAAATTAATTCCCGGGAGTTAAAAAACCTCAGTGAAAAATTTTCTACAAAAAAAACCATTCTAAGAAGTTATTTGATAGTTTTGAAAATATATGAATTTTGATTTTTTGAATTTTTTTCGAAAACTTTCTTTATTTGAGAAAAAAAATTCAGAAAAAATCCTCTGAGTTTAAAAACTCAGCGAAATATTCTCTACAAAATAGGCGAATCAAAAAAGTAATCTGAGAGATCCAAATTATTGTTACCCACACCTTTCATAATAAATATAAAAAAAATTGAAACGTGGATTTAAACTTGACGGTTCGTAGTATATAAAACAGTAAATAAAATCGCGGAGTATGTCTGGTCAAAAGTAAAACAATGAATCAATCATGCTTTAAACAAAAAAAAGATAAAGTTGATCATAATTTATTGTACTTAAAATAGACCACCGTACAAGCTTCAAATAAAAATGATTAATTTAGACTAAGACGATTTGAAATAAGGAATTTAAAAAAAAATCGGGTTTAATGTGTTTCAGCAATCTTGTAGAGAATTTTTTAGGCCATTTTAAGACTCAGGATTTTTTCTTTGTTTCAGTTTTTTTCAAACAAAAATACTGTTTTAAGATCCGAAAAGTGACCTTTTAGTCCTCGGGTTCTCACGGGAGTTAAAATAGCGGTATCACAAATAAAATAAGTTGGCTTTTTTCGAGGCTGATTATCGGATGTACCGGCTGATCAAAATTAACCGGTAAAGTATAGCTTCCGGAACCAAAAGTGATATTTTAATGATTTACGTGTACCAAAAGATGCGCAATTATCGGTTTTCTGATAACGGAATTATGAACTAAGGGTCATAAGTAGGGTCATACCCGGGAGAAAAATCGTGTTTTAATACAATAAATTTACTTAGGAATGAAAGTAAATGGCTTGGGCAGAATTTGAAGGAGAATTTTTTGAAACTTTTTTTTTAATTTTTGGGTGAGTTCCCGGGGCAACATGACTTTTTCAACTTTATATTGGCAATTTGGGTAGGAGCTCATAAGAGCTCAAACGGCTTGATAAGTTTACGGAATTATTGCTGACGCTATTAGCTTGGCAGATAGTGCTCCCGGGTATGACCCTAGTCATAAGTGACCGCAAAGTGATATTTACAAACATGTAAATAATTAAAATATCACTTCCGATTCCGGAAGTTATGCTTTACCGTTAATTTTGACCAGCCGGTTCATCCGATAACGCTGCAAAAAAAGCAGCTTCGAGTAAACCTTTCGTTGTCGAGTCAACTTATTTTATTTGTAATACGGCTATTTTAACTCCCGTAAGAACCCGAGGACTAAAAGGTCACTTTTTGCACCTTCAAACAGTTCTTTTTTGAAAAAAATCTGAAAGCCAGAAAAAATCCTACGTCTTAAAATAACCAAAAAAAATTCTTTACAAGATAGCTGAAACACATTAAAACCGATTTTTTATATTTGAAATTCCTTATTACAAATTGTCTTAAATAGTTATATTCAGCGCACCCACTTACACTCATGGAGGTAAAAATTTCATTATGAGCAGAACTGCTAAATTAAAACAAAGAAATCACTTTTCAATTAAATTGTTGATAAAGTTTGCCATATATAGATGATCCTGCCTAGTCGTCGATTTATGTGAAAATAATAGATAATAAATAGTGATTTCACATAAATCGACGACTAGGCAGAATCTTCGATATACTCATCAAAAGACCTCAAAAAGTTCAGTTAATACAGCCCGAGTTTTCTCGTTCACTGCGTTTTTTGTATTCCGTAAAAATACGCGATAGTAATTAGTCAATATCCAAAATACCTGTATCTGATTGGTTCATGTTTTCGGAATAAAAAACAAGCAGAAAATGAGATAACTCAGGCTGTACATTTGTTAATTAAGAAATAAACTTATGGAACCTAGAACTTAATAAACTTTTTTTTCCAGTTTATCCCAACATGGGATATAAATTATTATATAATATAATTCATATAAGACATTGTATTATATAAATTATATGATATCATCCAATTGATAAAATTATATAAATAAGCCAATCATTGATATAAATTATATCATATAATCCAATTCCAATAAAATAAAATAATGTAATTATGGAGCCTAATACCGGTAGTAGTTTTTGAGCATGTTTTGTGAGCACCAATCAGAATTCTCGCTCAAATTTTTCCCAAAAATTTTGATTTTAAGTAAATGAAACTTTTTAAATTTTTTAAAAGTAATACTTTTTTCGAGCAGAATTGTAAAACAACGCCTATAATACAATTTGTAAAACAACTTGAAATCTTACCGCACGTGCTAATTCAGGATCATTTACAAAATGATTGGTGATCCCTAGTTTCGTGAGTAAAGAATCGAAACCTTCCAAAAAAACGCCTCCTCGTTGCTTATTCGATTGTAGAAACATCCGGTTACTTTTATAAATGCTGCAATGTGCATCATCAGTTAAAAACGGTGGTGACTTTTGTTAAGTTGCCAAAAAAAATTCTCAAAAGAACTTTTATCTTCCAAATGGCTTGAATGGATGAAATAACTCCTAGATTAACACACCATTTTAATTTTAGGCTTTGAAACAGTTCAGATAATTAAAAACTAGGAGATTTTTAAAGACATAAAAATTATATGTTTATTTCAAACATAGTTCGTGTCTATTTTGACGTTTCGGCTAAAGAGCCATATATTTTCAGTGTGGTGAACAGAGAAAATATTTCAAAACGAGAACTTTTGCGAAGCACAAAATTGGTGCGTAATCGAGCCTCAGTTGAAATTGCCTTAATGACATTTCTTGATGCTAGTACAATTGCTAACACATCAGATACTTAACACACATCGTTATCGGGCTTTAATTAAGGCAATTTCAACTGAGGCTCGATTACGCACCAATTTTTTTTTCGCAAAAGTTCTCGTTTTGAAATATTTTCTCTCTGTTCACTACGCTAGTTTAGCCGAAACGTCAAAATAAACAAGAAAAATGTTCGAAATAAAAAAATAAAATGTTGAAAAATAAAATCGTTTCAAATGCCGTGTATTTGTAGGTCAATCAGTGTATTTAACACTAAAAAAATGTAATAATTAATCTTTATGTTTCTTTTTGGAGAGTTAAGGCGATCCAAAATTTATACTTTGGTATACAAATTTTTTGTTCTATTTTTAATTTCTCAAAATTTTCCTCGTTCATTTAATTTAAATTATTTTTGAAGCCGATTTATTGATTAGAAAATTTTATCGACAAAATCTTAATAAATATTATATGAGGCAATTATATTTCAAAAGGCAAATATCAAACAAAGCAAATGTCGGTATATACAACAGTGAAACTTGAATGCAAAATCATAAGAATTTAATTAATTGAAAAAATAAAAATCAACGCGAATGTTTCCGATTTATAATTTGTCAATAAAACAAGGCTGAAGCACATTTTCATTTATAACAATTTTCATAAATTATGAACAGATTATCTGAAAAAAAATATATTCAAATTCACTTCAAAAAACTTCGCAAACAGTGCTATTTCTGTTTTATAACTTATTTAAAACTTGTATTAAAATTTCAGACAAAAAACTTATTTAAAAATGACTTGCTTTAGTTTTGCGAAGGTTTTTTGAAAACTTTTTTCAATTTATACAACCCGTTACTAGTGGTTCACCAGCCGCAAGAATTTTGAAATGACATTCCGTTTAATTTGTTAGCTGGAAACAGGTCTAAATTATTATCAGGGACAAACTGATTCTTAACCGATTATTAAATTCAATGTAAATTTGAACTGCATAATTTCATTTTGTTTTTTGTGAAAAAAAATTTCTAACTGTTTGACTTTTTCAGAAAACAATTTGTTTATTTTTCAAGCGATTCATATTCAGGGAAATAAATTGAATTATTATGTTTTTAAATTAATTTTGGAATAAATAATTGCTTGAACACATTTGCATTGATCAAAATTTGGTTAACAAGAAATTCAACTACACTTAGAAAAAGACAGCATACTGTATGCTGCATACAGTAATTTAAAAACGCAATTTATTAATTTGCCGGATCCGTACCAGGCTTGGCCACAGCTTGCGTGATTCTTTAGCTTGGCTTGATCAAGCCAAGCTTTCGAAATTTATTTTTCAAGCATTCTTGACTTTGAGTTTGGCTTGGCCTACAAAATTGGTTGGCTTTGGCCAGGCCTGATCCGTACTACTGGTTGGGTTTCGAGTATCATATGGATTTTGCTGGACTAGGTCTAGACTCCAATTGAAAAAACGAAGGAGGTAGAATTGCCTAATTTTTTTGGTCCGCTCAAAACCTTATAAAAAACTCAACTAGTAGGTCCGTCAGAAATCCAAGATTAGAGTATTTTATATTTATTTTTTGGCAACTTTCCCTTTCGTGACCATTTGCGTGTTAAATAAAGTGCTATTGTTGCTCCCAAAATGACTATATAAGTCCAATTATAATCCATTGTAAAGAGTTTCTCTTAGAATTCAAATAATCAAACTGAAACTTGAAAAATAAATTGTGCCTCGTAAATCGGCTATTTCAAAATTTATTGTCGTCCGAAAATAACTTAAAGCGCGTGATCATTCTTAAATTATCCGCCACAGGCGAGTTGCCAGCCGAAAAAGATGTCTATCAACAAATGAAACAGGTCAAGACTTGAGCGCCACACGCCATACTTAAATCTAGGGCGTCACCTGTCAAGGATGTGAAAAACTCTTTAGGGTTACTTTAGAAGAAAAAAAAACAATATCATTCTGAATTTGTTATTTAAGAAAATTCGAAAAAAATATTTTTTTGTGAAATTGCTCAAAATTCAAAATTTTCGAAATTCTGGGAAATAGAATGATGTAAATATCAAACGGAAGAGCTGAAAATTTGAAGTCTCTTGAAAAGAAAATATAATTAAGGGATTATTTTTTCTTGCAATTTTTCGTAATCACAAAATTTTCATTTTTCGACGAATTTTTTTGAACATCATTTACGTAAAACACGAAAGGAGTACTTAAAACAACAATGAAATTGCAGAATAAAAAATTTTTTAATAAAATAAAGAATTTTGAATATTTTTGTTGATATTAGGAGAATTTTTTTATTTAACTTTTTGAAATGATTAAAGTAAAAAATAAATGGATAAGCTAGCCATTTTGAAAGCAAGCCAATTAGAGACTCACATTTTGTCCACGCTTGAAGCGGTGCCCCCCAGAGTTAATTGTATAGGAATTTATCTACAGTCAGGATTAATTTAATAAATGCGATTTGCCCATTGAACCCTTGGAGCGGTCGTTTCCGAGTTGAAATTATTCATTTTGTTCTAAATTTGAACTTTCAATATTTTTCGTTCAGTGAAAATTGTATCACAATTCAACGGCATCAAAATATGTCCATGTGATCCTTCGTATCCTTGTTGATCCCATTGTGTCAACCAAATCGGATTCGGATTTATTTTTTATTTTATTATTAACAAGATATTTGTGCTCAGTTTGAGCTACCTAATAATCTTATCATATGTGTTGTTTTCAACAGCCGAATTATTTAAAATGCTGGCTTGAAATTTAGTTAAAAACGACCATTAAGCCTGTTATCGATAACGCATTTAAAAATTTCTCCCTCACATCAATTTATCTGATTCGATCCACTCGATAAACCATATATTGTCGAAATTAAAAAAAAAATTCATAAATATCAAGTCCCCAGCAATGATTCCCAATCTGGATAACAACCTAATCAAAATTTTATTCCCGATCCGAAGATTTTTTTGCGCCATTTTGAGTTAACCTAAAATTGCTATGATGTTATGAACTGTAAAATAATCCTTTATGTGGTATATTTCACAGAAAATACGTAACATACCCGTGGATTTTAAAAATCCGGATTGTGATGCGATATTACGTTCAGCTCAAATAATACTTTCCCGAAATTTTTATCTTTGTGTTAAAGAACACCGCCGTGCTCGTGAGGGTTGATTTTTATCCTTTCATTGACTTTTTTCACAAATTGTAACAACGAGATCAGTCTGAAAATTTCAATATGTCAACTGCCACCACTTTTGGGCATGTGTATTAAGTTTCCAGGTCAATTTTTGTTAAAAATGATTGACTTATTTCATGCTGCATAAGTGATGCATAAGTTATGCAAGAGGTTTTTTTTCGAAAATTTGATTGCCATTATTAAACTCAATACAGTTGTTAGAACTAGGAAATTGTTGTGGAACTATGCGTCATAGTCTATGACTCCTTCATTTTATGATAAGTCATAATTATACTTAATAAACATTTACATCCGCCTCAAGCAGTTATGGCTTATTCGATGAGTCATGATTGTTCTGTCCCCACAGTTGAGTCTCAAAGCGGAAACGTTTTGGTTTATCACCTGTGGGTATATAAGGAACCATACGTGTGCTCATTTCTACTTTTACCTAATAAACAATATACTCAGAATAAATAACATTTTTGTTCTATTTTATATTGCAGATAAATACCGCAACGCCACAATCATCAGAACAACACTGATGCCTGAAGTGGGATGAGACCAATAGCACAAGCGCTCAACAGGATTTGAATTGAGCGGGTACCAGGACGCGCTTTTTTAGAAATAGTTAATTAAAATTAAAGAGTTGCGACGACTATAATAGTGATTATGAATTCCAAATATTTCCTCCGACGATAAGTCATAAATAATAAGAAGTAGCTCAGATTTGGCTACGTATTTGGTTACAAACATGGCTTAGTGCATCGGTGAGCAATACATGAACACCAAAATGTTGAAAAAGAGAGAAAATCTAGCACTGGAAACGAAAACAGAACAACCACAATTGCTACCGGGACAAAAAGTCCTCCGGTATTACCAAATGGCTTCTGGAGAAAATAGAAAATTTTGACGAGCTTGGAAAGGAAAATTTGTAGTTATCAAAGCATAAGACTGACATACATATTTGATAGCTCTCGAAGATAACCGCCGCAAGAAATTCATAACCCATCGAGATCGGCTAAGGCCGATTGGCGATATACTAACAGCACCAGTAACAATTAAAGATAATCCAAGTATCAGCACGCAAACGACTACGATAATAAGTGAAACTAGCAAAACCATCGATAAGAGCAAAAAGACGGAAGTTATACTCAAAACGATACTAAATGAAAAGACCAGAACATCAAAGAGGAATAAACTCCGTGTCGATTACTGTGAAATAGATCAGGTCGAGAATATTCAAATAACTTACAATTACTATTATGGCTAAGACACTTATTTTTTTTCAGAATGATACTCGAACCTTTACTCCACAGTTTTGTGTGGCCAGTCATAATATTAATAGCAACTATAGTCATCCAATTCTGGGTGTGCCGTTTCATAAAAAACCCACTATATCGATAACATATTGTAGTTGTTTTTGTAGTTCCTTGGGACCACACATCAACACAAGAACTGATCTGTTGTTGCCGAAAGCATATTTTCGGTAATACTCAAGAGGTATTCACAGCCACGGCGTATAAAAAGACAATTCACGTTCAAGAGAAATGTTGGTCGCTAGTATCATTGGTTGAACCCGGAAGAGTTCTCCACTGTAACTGTGATTCTGATCAGAATTGCCGCTCGAAATAAATACAATTATACACAATGGAACAGAACCAATCGCGGAAACAGACGAAAATTCTATCGTCTCCGGATATTCGGAATTCATAATCACAATTTTAGTCGTCGCAACCTCGCTTGGTTTGGTAATTGCCATTATACATACATTTGACTTTTGCGGTACACATAAAATATAACAATCCTAACTTTTTATTTTTAGTCAACTTTTTCTAAAAAAGCGCGTCGTAGTACCCGCCTAATACAACTTTTTGGATTTTTTGGAACATTTTAAAATATCACAAACATTACTCTTTATTTTAGTCAACTATTTAATAAAAAACGCGTCCGACTACCCGCACAATCTCGCGAGTGTTTGCATTTTTAACATCATTTTTCACCACGTAAGCCAATCGATCGTTCAAAAAAGTGCGTCCTGATAACATGCCACATAAATTATTTTTTTTTAAATCCGCTTCCGTATAAGTAACAATAAATGGACCGTCGACCAGAAATGTGTTCGTGACCTGATTTTATATATAATCAAAGAATTTAATTATAAGATTACGTAATAATATTTCATATTCTCACCCTAGTGTGCGAAAAAGCGGTTCAAACACAAACTTTTGCATAGCGCTCTGCCGCTTAAAAGACACCTCCAGATTTGGAGAAAATGCCATGTCCTTGTTTCTGTCCAACTTAAAACTATCATAACTAAAGTTTCCTGAATAAATTCTGATAGGAAACGTTAAATAGTATTTAACTAACGTTTGCTAATCAATTCATCACAAAATGAATAAAGAAATTTATGACTTCTCACCCGAGGAAATTTAAGGAGCGTTTATTGATAAGATTTTCTTTTGAATAAAATTATCATTTTCATTTTTCTTTCGATAAAAAAATGATAAATTCTTTGATTCAACAATCAGCAATTTTTTTCTTGTATCGATAATTTAATTAATATTTTTTATAAATCATAAAACACCAAATAAGCAATATACTTACGGATACTACAAGACCAGTCATGGTTAAATTTAGGGAGCGGCATAACGACTCAATTTGAGGCATTGAACTATTTGCTAGACGTGGTGGAGGATGGTAGGACCAATAACACAAATGCTCAACACGATTCGGATGACTCCGACCAGTCAGATAGTTTCGACGAGTCCGAATTCTCGGACATTTCATGGTCCGACCTCTCGTGGTCCGACAATGAGACTAGCGATGGTTTCATAACTTCGGACAGCGAGATGTATGGACCGGAAAAGTGGCCGGAGTCCGTTAACTCGTCAGAATGTTCTGGTGACACCGACTGGTGCTCATCCGACTTGAATATGTCATCATAATAAAAAAATAAAATTTGAAAAACAAATTATTTTGTAGCTCGAATTTTAGAAAACGTATTTTCAAAGCTTTTAATTTACTAACAGAACTCTAAAATAATTGAGACGTGATTCAGCTTCGAATTCCGGAAAACGTACCATGTGAGTTTCAAGTGGTGAAGAAACCAAAAGTGGAACGTTAAAAAAATAGCTTACGCATGAATATAATTATTCATCCGATTTACTATAGAAAAGTATCATTTGATCTTATTTCGAATTCTCTATATTTTTTAATTAGCAAGGTAAAGCGTATGTGGGCTATAGAAGTGAATATATGAGATTCAGTACAACGTTTCACTTTTGGTTTCTTCGCCAGTTGAAACTCAGGCGGTATTTCCAAAACTTTCAATTGACTGACATATCTCGTCCTTTAAAATTCCGGAATTTTCAAATGACTGCATATGAGTATCAACCGAAATGAAATTTGATACTGAGACTTTTGGCTGATAAAAAAATTCGAAAAATGAAGGATTATTTCCGATTTTTCATAATATCAAAACTTAAATTTCCGACGATCAGTCATTAAATCTTTTCGGAAACCGGAAATAGACGACAAAATTTATATAACATTTCATGTCTGTAGGAGGGTTCAATAAAACTGTATGCCAAGTTTCATCCAATTTGAAGTATGCAAACCTTTCTGGCGAAGGGCTTAAGGGGGTATATCTGTCTGATTAAATAAAGGCCTTAGAGGCATTAAAAATGCTCCAAATTGATACGGGCTGATAATTAAGTGTACTAAGAACCCAATCATCAAATTTTTCTTCGAAATTTTCGCATTTTTTTCTAAGTATTTTTTAAAAAATGAAATTAAAAAATAACGTTTGCTCGAATTTGACCACTAACACTTCAAAAAATCACCTTGACGTAAGCCAACTTTCTCATCAGTGTTTTACTGGCTTTCTTTAAAGCCTACTTTCGAAAAAATCGTAGCACTTTTTTTTCGGAAATTTTTCGGAAAATGACCAAAAAAATCATATTTCGAGTTTAAGCTCGAAATTGCAAAAAAAGCTCTTCATTATCTCTTGCATATTTTCTGAGGAATACTTTATAAAAATTTGAGCTATTTTGCAAACATATCCACGGAGGAGATAGATTTTGAAGTCTGTAATTGTTAAAAATCGTCGGTTTTTTGGCGTTCTAAAATTGTTCAGTCGCCGTATCTAAAAAAGCTCCCCATTAAAAATTAATAAACTACCGTTTCGTGATCTTTAGTAATTTGAGCTCAATTTGATATACCGTCTGGGAGGAGAGATTTTGAAGTTTTGAAAATGTCACTTTGTTACGATTCTATACCTATTGTTGTAATGGTTAAAAATAATTTGTGATGTACTTTTTCGCAAGATTAAGGATAGATTTACAAATAAGCATTTTCGGTTTTTCTCATAAGCTTTTAGTTTTCAGAATATATCACCGTGAATATGTCAAATTTGCCAGATTAACCCCCTTAAGGGGGTATATCTGTCTGATTAAATAAAAGCCTTAGAGGCATTAAAAATGCTGCAAATTCATACCAGGTGATAGTTAAGTGTACTAAGAACCCAATCATCAAAAAAAACTTCGAAATTTTCTGATTTTTTCGATTTTTTTCTAAGTATTTCTAAAAGATAAAGTTAAAAAATAACGTTTGCTCGAATTTGACCACTA
>SCLH01063021.1:11844-22517 GCA_004367855.1 Oikopleura vanhoeffeni
GGAGGGAAACCGCTCAAAGCTAAATCTAAAAAATTTAGAATATAACTGAAATCAAAAACATTTAAATCATAGCTCACTGCTGCCGACTTTATTTATCCCTTTTTTGCCTTTTTTATTCCTATTTAAATCATAGCTCACTCCTGCCGACTTTATTTATCCCTTATTTGCCTTTTTTATCCCTATATTTCAGCTCTTTTTTGAAGCACTTTAACTTCATCTTTAAGGGGGTGGTCTAGGCTCATCTTGGAATATTCAAATTTTTAAAAAGTATATTTGCGGTGCGATAAATTGACAAATATTGTTTTCATACATTTATTATCCAATCACAGTAAAGGGTTTACAGGGCTAAGTTATATTGATAAACAAATCATTTAATTTGTAGTCAGGGGAAAATGAAGATATAAAATTTTCAAAGTTATTGTGAACAGACATATTTTTAATAAAGTAAATACAAAATTAACCACAATTTATCGATGATAATTCTTGTAATCTGCGAGTTATATGGAGAGTTTTATGATACTTATTCGGTATAAAATAATTGATTGTAGTTTAAGCAGGAAATATATTCGTTGGTAAGTAATGTACCCATAGAGTCACAAAACAAAAAATACTCAATTGTGATACATGGCCAAGATATCCAATGAGTCTGTATTACCTCTCTCGTTCAAGGTTAACTACAATAAATGACGGGGATAGCTAATTTTCAAGATTTTCGACTTCGTTTATGCAAAGCCCTAGAAATTTTTTAAACGCTTTTTAGTTTTTGATTTATTTTCGTCTTCGGTATTGTACATTTTTTCTTGAATTTCCTTAACTCCCGTGTCTCAAATAATAGGTTTCTTCTTATGTATTTTTCTAAGTTTAATACTGACTCCAAGCTTATGCTTTTCTCATTTTGAATGAGGGTATTTAGAAAGATACCAATTATATATACTTTTTCCAGTGGCGGTCGCCATCTTGTGGCCGTAATTGAAGGCAAATTGTCAAACTTTTTGCGGGTTTTGTCTGCCAGCTGTTGGTTTTTTGGCCAAAATAAAGTGGGCCATATTGATCAACTTATTTCTAATAATATGTCAACTTTTTATGCCGTTGAATCAGATAGGAAAAAATAAATAATTGTTATCAAGAATCATGAGTCGTTAATAATACCATCTGGTGTCTCATGATTCGGAAATATGATAGGGGTAACAAATGCGCCGTAAAATCAGTTTGCTATTCAGCACACAGTGATCTAACTTGATCAACAAGAAATTTCCAAATCTCTTAAACATTGATTCAACTTTATTTCCGACCAGTAATGGAAATGTGATAGAAACCGCAGAGCCAATGTCAATAATACTAAGCATTTTCAGAGCGTATATTAATAACACGCAATCAATTATTAGGGCGTGGCACTAATAGATAATGTTTTTTCAATTGGTCGAAGCTAAACCAAATTCAAAATCAATAAAGTAATTAACTTTTTTGGATATAAATTGACCCAGTATGATCTATAGATTTTGTACCAACAAACTCCCATTTTTTTGTAAAAACAAGTTTGAAATCGTAATAAATTTCTTCTGACGCAGTTTTAGTAATAATAAAACTTTAACTAACTATTTCTTTAATTAAGAGCAACTCTGACTTTGGTCTCTCTCCTTCAGGCTTGGCATTTAAAACCTCTGTCGTGAATTTAGGAAACACACCATTAAATACTTTTTTCCGAAATTTTTATCCAACATGAGACTTCAATTGGGTTACGTTTGATGAAATTCGATGGAACGTAATTGTTATAATTGTTTTTGAACTTGATATCTAATAATATTTTACCCATCTTTTTTGATTTGTTCTCTGGAAATATTTCCAAAATAAGACTTTTTAAAAGTTCGAATTGGCTGCTTTCTGCGGGCTCCTGCTTTTGTAGAAGTTTTTAATTGAATAAGAGTGTAATAATTGTACTGCGAGTAACAACATGCCACATGTTTGTTTATAAAATTCTAGAACCCTTCGCAATCAAAGATAACAGTCCTGTGAGGCCACTCATATCAATAATAACAGATATTTATTGGCTATCAGAATTTCTATTTCCTGTCCTTGTCTTGAGTTTTCGTAGCAAATTTTCTTCGAGAACAATCAATTGACCAATAAAATATACGTTGTCAGCCATAATTGCTTCCAAGAATATGTTCCGAAGCTCAATAATGATCATCTGGAATATATTGTGTGGATAATGAGTATAATTGCGTCTACGTATTGAATTTTTTTTCTTGTTTGTTTATGAATATCAGAGTGAGTATATTAGATATGTAGATACCAGTTGAAAATTTTTTTTTGTAAAACGACCCTGGTTGAGCAAAGAATCTCGATAAACTGGATAAAAGCATCTTGATATATTCAGATTAACTGTTCGGAACTTGTGATGTCGGGAGAATGTGGCGATCGTTCACGCTTTTTTTTTCTCTTCACTTCGCAGATTTGAAAGTTTTAAATTTTGGGTTTTGAACCTTGTTTCAATTTTTCATTGCTTATAAATTTCCCGTTATCAGGCCTCGATAATTTTAAAATTATTTGTAAAAATCTTCTTTGGGTAATGGCTACATATTCCATTTTGTTATAAACAAAGACATTTTCTGAAAAAATATGTCTCCTCTTATCTCAAAATCGTTCTGAATGCTTTGGGTGAATATCATGAATATATATTCGATATTTTTCCGCCAAGGGCATGTTTAGATGATGTTTTTGAGATCAAATTACCAAAAGTTCAGCATCTCTTAGTAAAGCTCCCGATTTTGAACCGACGACCGAGTTTTAAACAAAATAAGGATTCGGTACAGTTTAATTTTCGTATATTAAGAAACTCTTGTATTACCCACCGTTGAAAAAAAATGTTTTGAACGATCAGAAATCGAAATGTTATTCTTTCGCGCAAATAACAGAAATATCTTGGCAAAATATTTCTCGCATTTTCCTACTCGGCAATCATATCATATAACTAAAAATAAGCCACGCGATCCACTTTTCAAAGAGGACAAATTATAAGGTCTGGCATTGCCATGAAAAAAATTGAACAGGAAAATCGAAATCTGTGGTAATTCCGTCCCAACAGTACATCTGGATACAGTAAACAATTCACTCTATTTGTTTCCCGTGTGGAATTCTTTGTTGACCACACTTTCTTTTCATGCAAATTTCTTTTTCCAACCACCTGAACCACCAGAAACAATTAATGCAAAGGGGTGTTCTAAAATAAATTTCCGGGAACAATAATCTAATTGCTTCTATATTCGGGCATGTTAATTTCAAAGTTAATCTTCAAACTGACAATTACAAAATAAATTCTGTATTTATAGCAATTTGACACCTTGGGTATAAAAATGAAAATGGTTGGTAATTTAAGACTCTACAATGAATCAAAATTCAAGAGAGAAGCACATATTATCAAAAACTTTACCCGACAATTAATAATGAGTAATTGTTGGAATCCGGTTACTACCGAATACAACAAAGCGAATATGTTTGTCGAATGTGTTATGTGCGGTTCCTCATAAAATTCCAGACACTTGAAAGATAATTCTCCAGAAATTGCTTCCGGAAAATTCACTAAGGGCATAAACAATTTAGCTCTTTGGAGTGAGAAATAAATGGCGAGCCATAACGAGACGATTGTGCCCAATGGGCAAAATTACTTTTTTATTGTCCTTTGGAGCTGATTATTCAATATCTGACAAAACTTAGGCAGGCGATATCTAAATTACTGCGTGGCGGAATTTTGAAATCTCGTCAGAGTTTTCAACGATGGGCAGAGCCTTGCTACGAATAGCGCAAAGAAGCATATATAGGCAATCCAAGTTCTAAACAGTGCGCGAAATGAACTTGGTAAAAAATACATTTGAGAATATTGAATGCCGATGATTCATCACATCTTCACTTCTAACCAAAATTTACCGACTAATACACCAGTCGAATAAGTTTTGGAACGCGCAGCTGGCTAAGTTAGTTTGTTTCTTTACTGAATGAAGCGAGGAAAACAAAGCCAGAAAATTTTGGCGTTAACCTGAATGCCTTCAATATTTGGTAACCATACACTATAGATGATCGAACCTTTATTAACTACGAAAATCTATTCGTCTCGAATCAATAAGATCAAATATGAAGAAAATACCATAAAATAGGTTCAACATTCCAAAAGAAAACTGAATGTGAGTTGGCACTAATTTTGTTGTCGGGACTTTGCCATCCAAAATTATTTTGTCGAATTAGTGGAGCTCGATGCCTACAACATGGGGCTCCTTCAAAAATCTACTAACCCCGATTTCAAGTTCATAATGTTCAAAAAGGCTAATTGTATTGTTGATGGCAATGGGTTTGAGCCGTAATTTCCCACTTCAATTTAAGAAAATGCTATTGTGCTGTTCCGATTCTTTTTTTTTTGTACGATTTCAAAGAAAAATACAGAACAATTTATGAATTTGTTAAACTCATCGTATAAAGAATTTCAATGGAAGAATTTTCAGAGAAATTTTTATTTCTCTACTCGGCTAAACTTGATTCGCAGGACTCTGGTTCCCTTACGTTCTGAATTTGATATTGTGAGCACCAAACACGTGATTTAGTACTTGGACATGTTTCTTTGCACGAAAAAACTATGGAGTTGATAAGTTTCGTAAATGCTAGAAATATCTGAGTTGGTGTGCACCAATTTCGGAAGTCGTGTGCATCAAAATATTTAAGTCGTCGTGCACCAATTTTGAGTTGTGTGCATCAATTGATGTTGTGGCGCACCAATTTTAAGTCGTGTGCATCAAAATTTAAGTCGTGTGCACCAATTTTTGAGTTAGTGTGCATCATATTTGATGTTGTGCGCACGCAATTTTAAAGTCGTGTGCATCAACTTTTTAAAAGTCGTGGTGCAACCAAAATTTGAAAATCGTGCGGCACCAATTTTAAGTCGGTGTGCAATCATTAACGAATTCAATGGTTCGTATTGCCACCCCTCTATATAACTTAAACTCGTAATGAAAACTCCTATTAAGTGAGGGATAACTAAGCCTGTAAACCCTTTACTGTAATTGGATAATAAATGTAATGAAAAAAATAATTTGTCAATTTATCTCACCGAAATATACTTTTTAAACTATTTGAAATATTCAAGATGAGCCTAGACCACCCCTTAAAAAGATGGAGTTAAAGTGCTTCAAAAAAGAACTGAAAAATAGGATAAAAGTGCAAAAAAGGGATAAATAAAGTCGCAGCAAGTGAGCTATGATTAAATAGGAATAAAAAGGCAAAAAATGTAAATAAAGTCCGGCAGCAGTGAGCCTATGATTTAAAATGCTTTTTGAAATATTCGTTATATTCTCAATTGCTTAGATTTAGCATTTGGAGCGTTTCCCTCCGATTTTTATAATTACTTCCCCGAATACCATATTATTGCGTTTACAAATTCTAAAGTGATTTATCATTGTTAAAATTAACAATTGGCGTAAAAATTGCATTTATGATTTAAATGTTAAACCTAAAAAGTTTTAAAAAAGTCCGATTTTTTTACTTCTGCGGATGACATTTGTAGCGAAAAAATTGCTTTCGGCAATTTTCTTATTTCAATTTTATAAGATTTGATAAATTTTGTTTGGATTTACGCGAAAAATAAAAGAAAATTGCCTCCGCAATTTTTTTCGGGCTTTCCATTCGTGAATAATTATGAAATTTAAAAAAAGAAGAAGTTAATTGATTTAAAAAGAAAGAGGCTCAAACTTATGGCGCTAAGGGATAACATTTTTGAAAGTTACGAAAGCTAGGGTACATTTTTAAGTTACGAAAAGATCAGGATGACATTTTTTAAAGTGACGAAGCTAAGGTTAGGAACAATGGGGGTAAATTTCGTAAAATCAAATTAACCGATTTCAACTAATATACGATTTAATGTCGATAAAAAATTCCGTTTAATTACGAAATCGTAACTTCCGCCTTTTTTAGTCTCCGCCTACAACTACATGGGCTTAGAATGTTTTAAAAGCTATCATTGTAAAGAAATTTTTTTTTTGGTCAATTTCTTAAAAAGAGGTAAGGATTTTTTTTGTTTTTCAAGAATTTAAAAAAAAAAATTAATATTTTTTCGGTCAAAATTTTCGAGATTTTAACATGGTAGGTCTCCCCAAACCCGGGTCTGAGAAGTCGTATGCAAAACTAAGAAAGGCTGATTTCTCGGCCAGTGAATTAGCATTTTTCGGTTTCCCAGTTTTTTGGCTTGAAGGGTCGGCGACCAAATAATTGAAACACTCAAATAACCCGTAAGTTCAAAGTGCAATTTCGTTCATTCGGATAAGCTTGCAAATACCGTCAAAAAGATCCGGTAAATGGTCGACTTTCTTAATGATGCGTTTCAAAAAAGCTATGGTCAATTATATAACCGTAAGGGTCGCTAGAGTGCAAAAACTGAGACCACACTGCAAGTTCAAAGTCTTAAGTCCAGTTTTGGTCTCATAGCGGACCTTACGGTATAGTAGTTAACCATAGTTTTCTCATAACGCTCATAAGAAAGTCGACCTTTTGAGGGTAACTTGCAAGTCTACCGGATGAACTTGTAAAATTGACCTTAAACTTGACGTCTGGTTCGGGTTTTGGGTTAATTTGAAGTCAATATTGGTCGCGATCCCTCAATCAAAAAAAGGGTAACCGAAAACCCTTAATATTCACTGGCCAAAAATCAGCCTATTCTAAAGGCTTTGCATACGGCTTTTCTCCAGACCCGGGTTGGGGACTAAAGCTAGTAAAATCTCGAATAAAATTGACCAAAAAAATATTCTTTTTTTTTTAAATTTAATGAGGAACAAAAAAATCCTAACGTCCTTAAAATGAACAGAAAAAATTCTATACAAGATAGCATAAAAACATCCAAACCCCCATTGTTGAGTTCTGAAATTCCTTATTTCAATCGTCTCCATGAATGACGTCATAATTCAAAAGGTTTAATTCAAAATCTACTTTCTATTGAATTTGTATTTGATTATGTTCGGTAAAGTACGTGATTTTTAAAATCTTCGGTCATTTACAATGTATATCATCTGACTTAGTGACTTTTATTAAACCTGAAACCTTTACAAAAATATGGGTCGTCTTTTTGGCCAGATATGCACTTTTTCAATTTTTTGAATGAAATATTTATTTCTCGTCCCCAATATCGCCGAAAGTGCTCATATCGACGAAAAGTGCCCAATATCGCTGAAACTTTTCATGATAAAAAACTTCGGCGATTCTGACTCCCCTGTAAATATTCTTAGATTTCTTTTTAAAGTTTGAAATAAAAATATGTAAAAATTGGTTCAGACGTCATCTTCAGAATAAATAAGTCACCGCTCAAATATATCACTTGAATCAGCCAATGACGCAGAAAACACAGTAAAAGGTATATCCTTAATTCATAGGCGCCATCACAAACTATTGTGCTCCATAAGTTAGGGGTTGTGGTCAATACAAAATTGCTCACAGCCCATAAATCGAAAGTGATAAAAGTTTCGTAAAATCTGTCATGACTATGTCAAGCTTTAAATGCTTTGGCAAGAAATAAAGCCTGTCTTGGATCCAAAGAGTAAATTTACGATTAAATGGGAATTGTTGTTTACATTCAGATTAAGGGGGTGGCATATGACCCGGAAATTAGAAGTCAATTATTAACATCACGAAAAAGTAATTTAACTTTATTTGTTTTTGTGCTTATAATCGATTAGATCAACCAAAATAAATGTGTTCATGCTCATGAAAATAATTTTTTTAATTCTATAAAAAAAATTTTAAAAAATATTCCGGGTTAAAGTGAAAATGGCGATTGAAAAATAAATATTTTTTTTTATTTCCACAGTTACTTAGTTATGTTAGAAATGAAAGTCAAAAACGTTTGTCAAGAATGAACACTTTTTTATTGGATATAAGTTAAAAACAATAAAAATTTTTTCAATTTTTTCTTCATAATAATATTTGCCTATGACACAAAATTAACCAATCTTCCGGACTTATGGCACCCCTTAAGCTTTTGATAGAATATATTTGATTATATTGTGGTGAATTCGTATATTGAATGAACATTTTCCCGTTTTTATTTTTTATGACTCTTGTTATATTATGAATCAATTCCCTTTCGACGTTTTATTCATTTTTAGCAATGATTTTTATATCGTATATTGACCTCCATAATTTTTGTTTTAAATTAACCCTCTGAATAAAAATTTGCGGGTTATAAAGGGCTGGGCCCACGCCCAAATCTTTAGTCGGATTGTAGCATTTGGGATTTGATTCTGTGCTGTGTAGAGATGGGAATCGCACCAATGATTATCATTGAAGCCTACTTTACGAAAAACAAAAAATATAATAATTTGTTGTCAATTAAAAGTTTTTATTAAATGTCAGTTATGAAGAAGTGAAAAGAATGATATATCTGGATATACCCTGGACCCTCAGAGTACAAATCCTCAATATTTGAAAAATGCGAATCTGAGCATCTTGATCCTTTCTCACACTGAACCAATGAAATCGGCCTATTGCGAACAATAAGGTTTTGATTAGGGTGCTAAATATCTTGCGTTGTTTGTATCATTCAAATGTTTCAGGATTTGTACTCTGAGGTCGGTAATCCATATTAATTTATAAAAAATTACGATTTCATTTGCGAACGTTTCAGATTTAATTCTAATTCCAAAATAATGTAAGCACAATATTGTACAGAAAAAACTGAATAACTAAAGACTTTTGAAATCTAGAGATTTTATTCAGAAAACAATCGTCAAATAATGAGTTTTGGGCTAAAGTTATTTTTAAAAATAGATAGCCCAGCTGTCAAAAAAAGCAAGCATTGGAAATCTTTTTGAACAGTTCAAGATTTGGCCGGAGGGTTCACATTGAAGTAGGCCTCCTGTAAATTGATCTGTCAAAATAATTTTTGAAAAATATTTTTGTGTGGAAACTGACTCCTAACAGATTGATCTATTAGGTGTCCAAACTTGTCAGGACATATAATCTTAGTCGAGGATATAATTTTTAACTCAAAAGTTTTTAAATTTGACTTAATAATTAAAAACTGTCACGAAGTCGTGCTAAAATTTTTAAATGTTAAATAATTCCAGATTTTATATGCATTTTGTGCTGACAAAAAACTTTAAGAAATTCAGATGAATTTGATTGACGTGAAATTTGAACCAATAAGGTGCCAGGATTTGAGTCAATTGAAATAAACGCCTTGATGGCCTATAGTTTGAGCCGATATAAATAACAAAAACTTTTGAAAAATTGCTGAATTTTACAAAAAATTTTTACTTTAAATAGCTATATGACTTTATTTTGTCTCTTCTACCGTAGATCCTACACAGGTAGGGCCGACCAATTTTTTTTGCTTACGTAAGCTAGCTTTTTAATGATGTTAAAAATATGTTACATTTAATATAATTATACATGTAATTATGTAATATGTTACATATTATACTTATAAAACCCAAATAAAAATATAAATTGAAAATTTTCCCAGAAAGTGTTCAAAAACCACGAAACCGTTTTTTTGAAATGCCTACTTAAGGATGGAATTTTCGAAATAAATAAATAAATTCAAGAGCAAAGGAATAGAAAATTCAAAAACAGGTTTTGCGTTTTTTGAACAGTTTTCGGGTGAAATTTTCAGAAAAAAAATTTTGCAAAGATCGATATTTAAGGTTCTGATTTCTTGAAACATACCCATAAAGCAGCGCGTAATGAAACATAAAGTGTTGTCAGCCTACTCTTACAGTTTTTACTTTGTTTGCATCCGTCAGAGTCTTTCTGCATTCAGACGTNCCTATCGATTCAACGGATAAAAAGTTGACAATTAGAATAAGTGATCAATATGGCCCACTTTATTTGGCAAAAACAACAGCTGGCAGACAAAACCCGCAAAAAGTTACAATTTGCCTTCAATTACGGCCACAAGATGGCGACCGCCACTGGAAAAAGTATATATAATTGGTATCTTTCTAAATACCCTCATTCAAAATGAGAAAGCATAAGCCTGGAGTCAGTAAACTTAAAAAATACAAGAAACCTTTATTTGGAACGGGAGTAAGAAAATTCAAGAAAAATGTACGAAGACGAAATAAATCAAAAACTAAAAAGCGTAAAAAATTATCTAGGAAGCTTTGCAATAAACGAAGTCGAAAATCTTAAAATTAATAGCTATCCGTCATTTATGGTAGTTAACCTTGACGAGAGAGGTAATACAGGTACTCATTGGATATCTCTGGCCATGTATCACAATGATATTTTTGTTTGCGACTCTCTGGGAACATTACTACCAACGGATATATTTCCTGCTAAACTTATCAATTTTTTATACCGAATAAGTTATCATAAAACTCTCCATATAACTCGCAGATTACAAGAATAATCATCGATAAATTGTGGTAAATTTTGTATTTACTTTATTAAAGATATGTCTGTTCACAATAACTTTGAAAATTTTTTATCTTCATTTTCCCCTGACTACAAATTAAATGATTTGTTTATCAATATAACTTAGCCCTGTTAACCCTTTACTGTAATTGGTTAATAAATGTATGAAAAAATAATTTGTCAATTTATCGCACCGCAAATATACTTTTTTAATTTTTGAATATTCCAAGATGAGCCTAGACCACCCTCTTAAAGATGGAGTTAAAGTGCTTCAAAAAAGAGCTGAA
>SCLH01063022.1:0-18512 GCA_004367855.1 Oikopleura vanhoeffeni
CTGACCTCGAACCCTCTTTCAAATCCCAAATGGTTTAGTTTTTTGTGCAAAATCGCCTAGACTGGTTATTTGTATTATAAAAACTACTGTGATAATATTGGGTTTTATTCCCGCATCCTGTTCCGCAGAGAGTTAATCGTACTGTTCGTAATAATAACTATAAGTTATAAGACTCCATTTATCACCCCTTTATTAACCGCACGAGTAATTCTGATGTGGGATCATTTTAATATGCAGTTTGTAATTCATAATTAGTATTTATTTACAGTTCATAATTTGCAGTTCTTCAATATTTTCTGAAATGGTATCTGATTGTCAATGTATTTCATTTCTTTTCTTTAATTGTAAAATTGAGCATGAATGCTGGTTTGTTGATTTTTAGGTTTATAATCATCTACTTGCCTCCAGTCTGCTCCTATTTTTCTTACCCATTTGGTGTTTTTCGAAATTATTATAGCTTTTGCTCTTTTTTCATGTTTTTATAATATTATTCCAATTCTATAATAAGTATCACTAGGTTCACGGAATCTGGTAACTATTGATGACACCTCTAAGTGATTGAAATTTTTTGAGAGTAAAATGAGTTTCAGTTTGTTAAAATTTTCGTAATAGAATTACCTAATTTTCAACGCTTTAAGATGCATTTTTTCTGTGATTATGTCATGACTTTTTCCCTGGTTAGTAGCCTTCTATCGAGTAGACTGCGAACTGAGATGTCAGGGTCAGTGTTTTAAAGAAAATTAGGTTCTCATGACATCTAGGGTTGCTTTGTTTTTAAGCCCACGGTGTCATTTCTTAACATAGGTGTTTGCTTAAAGATAGAAGTGGTATGAACGTATTATGCTTTTAAGCATGTTTTTTCCAGTATGGATATAGTCATATAAGTGTATAATTAAGCTTATTGATTATCGCATAGATATCAGAAAATGGTTGTGTTTTGTATATTTACTTATGTTTATTACGGTGTTATTTCTTAACGTAAGTGTTTGCTTGAAGATAGTAGTTGTATAAACGTATTATACTTTAAGCATGTTTTTTCCAATATGGATTTAATCATATAAGTGTATAATTAAGAATATTGATTTTTGCATAGATATCAGAAAATGGTTGTGTTATGCATGTTCACTTATGTTTATTTTGGTTACATTTATATATCTAACTATTTTTTGAGTATTTACAACTTCTTCATGTCCAAACATTTCTCCCTTTGATTTGTTGTTGTTATAAATTTGTCAGGCACTAATTAGCCCCTCTAGAAGTTTAATGTTGTTGTTGTCAATACGAAATTAATAGTTATAATATACACAGTAAAATCTCTTATTTATTATAATATAATGCTAAGAGTTTCTATAGCTTAAATTTCTTTGTTTTCCCATCTGGTAATGTTTTAATTTTTTCGAATGATTTAAGGATATTTTTCAGTAACTTGTACTAGTTCCTGTCAGTTACCAGTGACTCCTGTGATGAGTCCAATATCATTATAGGCAAGATTTATATCAATTCGGATATCGAATTTGGTTTTATATATATCTAGTTTGTTGTTGTGAAGTGTTACCTAATTTCGGTTACTACCAATTTGGTTTTTTGCCAAGATTTCAAGTGAAGACGATAGCACTATAAGGATCATCCAGAAGTTTTCTCGTTTGAATTCAATATTTATATTTTTTGGAGTTCTTATCTTGCAACAGTCAGTGATTAACATTCTAAACACTAAAAAATTTTTTAGATATATATAATAGTGTTGAGAATAAGTATTTTAATAGTCGGTTAATATGTAATTATTTGTTAATTTTTTGTTTTCAATTTTTCTGAAAATCTGGTTTTTCATTTGGATAGGGGGCGGAACGTGGTTTAAAATTAGATTTATTCCCATTTGGTTGGCTTCCATCCCCTTGATTGTTATTATGATGAGTATTTCCATTTGGATTATCGAAGTTGTTTTGGTTATTGTTCCGGTTATAATTGTTATAGTTGTTGTTTCTACCACCGTATCGGTTATAACCAATGTAAGACCCTCTGCTAGATTTTACAGCGTGGCCCCGGAATTTATTGTTTTCCCCATATGGTTTATTTGACGCTTCGGAGTATGATATGGAGTTATTATTGTATCCCATTTGGTTGTAATTACTCCTTTTTACCGTATCATACTCCTTTTCCAGGCGTATGCGTTTGAGATTATTTTTCATCTCTAGGGTTTTCGGTGATTTTCCGTCTTCAGTTACCTTCTTAGCTCTTGGTGTAGCCAAGGCTGGTAAATTCATTTCGTATGTTCCCTCCTTACTACTGAAGACGGCCGTTTTAGCCTGGTCATACAAAAG
Source organism: Oikopleura vanhoeffeni (assembly GCA_004367855.1). Classification (NCBI taxonomy): domain Eukaryota; kingdom Metazoa; phylum Chordata; class Appendicularia; order Copelata; family Oikopleuridae; genus Oikopleura; species Oikopleura vanhoeffeni. The sequence continues at coordinate 2,319 of SCLH01063022.1, forward strand.
TTGGTTTTCTCTTGTGAGTGTTGGTTTAATGGCTTCAGCTAAAAGTGATCTAGTCATACCATATTTGTCCTTTTCCAGTCTTTTCATAGTGTTTCCCAGTAGCCGATACATTGCCCCTGTTGTAAAGCACTCACTGTACTCTCTGACTAGAGCGATGATTTTTTCAAAATCAAGTGAGCGCAGTTTTTCTGGTTTTACCATGTGGGTCACGTATTCCCTTGCAACCTCTTGCTCGCTTCTGCGAGTAGGTTGATCAATATTGTTTGGTGCCATTGTTTGGGTTTCCACCCATAAACCCTCTTTGTTTTTCCAAATGGCTCCGCTACTAGTATCCCGTTGTTTCGATACCTCCTTTCGGTCTTCGTCCACTAGTTTTCTATATGCCAATTTGGCCTTAGAACAATTTAAACGATCATTGGTAAATTTTACCAGGAGTGACTTCAACTTCTTTTTGTTGAAGGTTTTGAGGAGAGATGCCTGATACTCTGTTACTCCATCTGGGTCAGTTTTGTCCTTCTCCATTGCTTCTTCCAACTTTACCAGCATAGATTCGCAATTTGCTTGGTTAGCTCGAAGTGTTATTTCCTTCTGGGCTTCTCTACGGTAGTCCTCTAAATTTAGGGTTATATCGCGTTGTCTTGCCGCTAGTCCTAGTTCGTCATCATCTAGCCCTATTGCTAGTTGGCGTTCTTTTGCTTCAGCTTCGCTAATGATACTGAAATATTTTACCGATTTCGAGTTCTTATCCCGTTTTGAGTTTTGGCATGGATTTCCTAGGTCCTCATATTCAACACCTAGCTTTTCCAATTCGTTCATAATAGGATTTTATTTCTTAACTAGAATAATATTTTAGTTATATGTTATTTCTACTTGGAATTGTTATATTGTACAATAAGGTTGTTTATATCAGGTTGAACAGTAACTTGGTTTTGATAGGTTTTTTATTTTCTGCGTATTATCCCTCTTGGTGACTTTACTTCTTGCTGCACAAGAGTGTTTTCTAAAGGTACACAAGTTTGGCCCTATTTGGTTTAAAAGCCTGAGAAATTGGCACTTGAGCGTTTACGTGAATTAACCTTGCAAAAAAAAAAGAATTTTTTATATGCTTTAGTATTTGAACAGGTGTTTTGCCAAGAAGTTCTCTGTCCCAAATGGTGCAATTGGTATGTTACTTTTTAAATTTGTATATACTGAATCAGAGTATTTTATTCTTGATATTTAACGATTGCCCCTATGATTATAGAACATTGCCGCTCCATCAAGATCAAATTTGTATTTCCAGAATTTTCCTATTGTTTTGGGATTTTAATTATGATATAATTTACGCCTTAAGGTATATTGTACGACTCGGTTTATCTGCCAATTGGGATTTGTGTCACACAATTATATGTGAACTATTATAGTATAAGATTCTATGGTTCTTAAGATTCATTTAGTTAGTTTCCATATGGGCTCTGATAGCTATGGTTTCTTTGACACAAATATTTAGTTTTAACGTTTTCAATGTTTTGTAGCCCTTTCCAGATTTTTAGTTCGTCGGCAAGTTGTTTATTTACCCATATGGTTTTTATGCAATTTTTATAATTATTTGACCCGGGTTCATGTATCAAGAGTACTGCGGCTAGCAGGTGGCTGTCTAGTAGTGCTTTACTTTGGTGTCTACTAGCTCTACCGCTCCCGTTTCCACCCATTATACCATTTGGTTAGTTATTCACTCCGCATTTTCTAGACATTTTACCCCATTTGGTTGGAAAAAGGGGTTATAAAACTAATACTCGTTTTTCGTTTTAATGACTCGACAGGATAATAGATTTTTCTAGGGTGTTTTACTACACCGATTACTACTCCTTCACTTTTTTGCAGAACCATCATGCTATGCATGTGGCTGTTTATATTATTTACTTTTAGTTTTGCTGATAATAGGTTTTTATCTGTTAAACTTTTGGGTTGATTTGCTTAATTGGGTCTTGGTTATCAAAAGTACTGTGTCCTTTATAGACAATGTTGTAGGATAGGTGCTTTATTTTGTAATTTTCCATCTGGTTTATCAAATTTTGCCAGATTTGGGAGAATTCACTTAAAATTCCGCTCTTGAATTCTGTTTCCGCCCGATATATCAGTATGCCCCAATTGGGTTTTATAAATCTATTTTTACATAGATCAAACATGTCCAATAAGTTATAGTAATATTTTAATCACTTTTGAATCTTTTTGTGTGAATTTTTCCAATTTTGGAGGAATACTCGCTTGTTTCCCTACTGATAACGAGAGAATGATTTTTTAATCTTTTATACATTTTTACATAATCGTGAATATTATTCGTGAAACGGCCATTCCTATGCATTTTAGTTTACTTTTCCATTTGGGGTTCTATTTCTGCTAGAACTGTTTCCGAATTATCAGTCGGAACTTGGTTTCTTAAGTTTTGTGGGCGTTGTCCCTGGATAAGACGGTAAATTTGGGTATTTTGGTTTGGAAATCCATGTGGGTTTGTATAGTTTTTATTTATAGCTGGTGTTGTTGCCAATTGGTCGGACACAAAATCTTTCAGCTATATGGTTTTTGTGTTCGGGTTTTGTAGATCAAATTCACCATTTAAGACAGCATTTTGAATGTCTTTGTCTGTGGTTAGGTCAAAAAAGTACATTTGGGTGACTTCTCATTGTCAAGATCAATGAGATTAACAACTTTTTCATGGTCATCCCAAATGGTCGAAAATTTAGTGTATTACTTAGAACATAGTTTGAGTGATTTGTCATTTGTTCTAGCAACTTTTACATTTCATGCTGGTTATTGGCGTTCGATGGCCGGATATCGTGTCCTACTAATTTTTCCATTTTGTCTCTAAATGGGAATTGGATATTGGTTGCCCTCTTCTTATCTGGGTACAAGGACGTTGTTTTCAAGAATTCATCTAACACCAGATGTTCTTTGGCATTGTATAGTCGTAGTTCCTAAAAATACATTTTTTAGTTTCAAGATTTTCATTTTGGTTTTTTCAAAGGCCTCGATGTTCAGGCTTTTATCAAAACTTTTTTCTCAATGAATAACTTGTTATCCTGGTCTGTCACAATTATCAGGCACCATAATAGTATTCCGAAACATTGTGCTTATAAATATAAATTTTTTAGTCAAAGTCGAAATAATTTTGCCGAACTACAAACATTCAGTGATTATGTGGAAACGGACTTTCTTAAATAATTTTTTCCCGGCGCTGTGGCGCGACTGTCATTTTAATAAAAGTTTTAACCCACTTGGTAATAGTAACTGATAACCCGAGTTATTCATTTAGCTTATTAATTTAGTGTTTCTGTAATAGCTAGACAGTATTTAAACAGTATAGTGCGCTTAAATGAACAATTTAAGGTAATTGTCCGTTTAAACTCACTATGTGCACGCTGCACTGGTAGGCCTTCTCAAACCTTTTCGTTTTAATTCTTAAAAACGCCATATGGGGTTATTAAATTTTAATTTTTAGGCCCTAGTTTTGACTAGTTATGATTTACCATTTGGATGATTTTTCGTCTGTTTTTAGGTCGCCCCTTATTTTGGTCTACAATCAAAACTTTTTTGGAAATATTGATATCCTTGGTCACCGGTGTAGAGCTGTATTTGAGTTCTGAGTCTTTATTCGAAAATTCAGATTTCCCGATCAGCTTTAGTGCCTTGTTTTTCGTCCTTGTGCCAAGACTTTCGTTTGACAAGTCCTGAAATTATATGGTCATTTTTATTACCTTAAATATTTTCGTAGTTGTTTTTAAACAAAATAAGAAATATCTTTCAGATCGTATCCATATGGGTTATTTTCATGAACCTTTTATCGTTTTAGCTTAATTATAGGCCTTTTATCCTGTGAGGATAATATCATATGAAAATTAATCTCCAAATAGGTTATTCTTCCAAATTTTTATGTGTCATAACTGGATTTATTCTAAGGCGCTAAATATTTTTGTCTTGTCCTTATATATACTTCAATTTGAAATGAGGCTCCATTTTCAGTTATTGTCACAACTGAATTTTTTGAATCTAATGACGCTATAAATTCGTTGGTTCATATCGTCATATTTCATAAATAGATTCATATTTAGTTGCCATTAAGGCTTTATCATGAATTTGATTAAATATGTCTACAAACAAAAATATTTTTCTTATTAATATATAAATTTTTTGCTTACCATATTGAGTGGAGTTATTTTTTGATCGTGTTTTTGGTTCCACATTCTCAGACCTTCACCCTCGAAGTCTAGTTAAATGCTTAGGATTTGTGGGAAACAATTCCGGACGCCCCCCTTTATTCGATTTTTGTGAATTACCAGATCCAAATTGATGTTGGTTCCCAGGGCGACGTTAACCACGCTTATTTGTAGCAGGATGCTATCATTGATCATATTTAAGATAAATTCTGTCATAGCTAGATCGGAATCTGCTGTTATCATTCTGCCAAAGCCTTTAGGTTGATTTGATGGGCTTAATAAATACATTTGTTAACAAATAGTTCATTTCATTTTACACTTTTTCCCGCGGCTAAGTGACAAAATAGTTTTTTAAAATAAATTTATCTCCATTTGGTAATTTTCGAGGGTTTTTTGTCCTTATAATAAGTCGTTTTATGATCATCTTATGTGATGTTTTTTACGATGTTCTCGAGTTCAAAAAGACGTCTATATCCCATATGGTATAGTCTCTCTAATCAGAACTTTTTTAATTTTTTGGTATTTTTAAATTATTTTTCAGTCATTAATAATTTAAAATTTTGTAATGCCCAATCTCATTCCAATATATTTTTAGTAACGATTTCAATGTTACGGTGCGTCCCAAGGGGCCGTCCTTATAGATCAGCTTTACTGTTTTATATAATTTCTGTTTCCCATTTGGTAAAAATTTTTTTTTTTAAATCGTTAGCATTCTTTTTAACGCTAGTTATTTTTATAAAATGAAATGAGTCACTGTACTGTATTAAAAAGATTCTGTTTACCATTTGTACCAATTGTTAAGGCTGGTGCAGTTTTTTCATTTCGAAAAGAGTTTTTGCATTTTCAGGCCCAATTCACTCATTAATTAATTCCTTTCCTAAGACCAAGTTCATGTATCATTAATTGAGTTTTTGCAAAGGTATATCGGCCCCCAAGTCTTTACTTAATAGCCTAGCTACCTCATTTTTGGCTTTTTTGAATAGTTCCATTTTCCATTTTTTCTTATTTTTTAAGCTTGAAACATATATCTACTCCATTTGGGGTGGCTGGTTAACTTTCGCTATTTTATCGATAGTAAGCGGTCCCTTTTCCAAATGGGGTGTTTTTTAACTCGCAACTTTTTAATTTCGTTTAATTCTTATTTTAAGGGGACTTTTAACTGCCAGTGAAAAGGTGAACCCTATTTTACAATAAGGTTCGAATGTCTTAAGTGTTAATTTAAGACACCCGGTTTTTTATTAGATAGACTCGTCCTGGGATTATAATAATTATTACATAATTTTTACAAACCCAGGGTAGATCTACCCGGCTGCTCCCCCTTTTCACTCACATTTAATTTGTCTCCTTTACCTTCTTCCATTTTTAGTTTCAAAAAATTTAAATTCTGTTTTGTTATCTCTCTTTCGGTTTGTCTATAAAATTTATTTTTTAGAATGAAGTGTTTCTGATTTTAGATTTTTAAATCTGGATTTTGAGATTCTAGAAAAAATTTTTTAAATTTTACCGTGAGAATTTGTTTTCTTAAATAAAAGTTTCAATATTTAAGATTTGAACAACATCTTAAATTTGTCACTCAGACTTTTTATACATTTTATCATTTTTTGGTCTAATTTCAACTCTAAATTATATCTATTTGGAGTGAAAATATATTATATTAATTGGTCATTTTTTAATTTTTGTTCAGCTGTTTCCATATGGGTAATTCGTAGTATCATTTTAAATAATTCCATATGGGTTAATTTAACATTTCTTGTAAATATTGTAAACTTCCATTTGGGTTTAAAGGTTTTTTGTTTTAGCTATCTCCATATGGGCTATTTAGTATCGATTCATTTAATGATTGTACTGTGTTTTGACTAGTTTTATACTTTAAGTCTTGTTTTTTGCAATGAGAATTTTAATGGCAGGCTTATTTTAAGGCTTTTTTCTGGCAGCATTTTTAAAATATTTAAGTGAAGGTCTTCTTGGCTTTTAACAGGTCGTGGATTTGATATGATTTTTCGGATCAAGCTCCTTTTTTGCAAGTGTATTTTTTGAGGTAATGGTTACCTTAGAAACAGTTTTAACCGTACGGTATTAGCCAATGGCTGCATCAGGGTTTGTTTTTTGAAGTGGATTGGTTGGATTTTTTGGTGGTATGATTTGTAGGATCAAGTTCCTCTATTTTATTTCCATATGGGTTATTTGTGGCCCAAATGGTTCAGTAGTATTTCAACCATGATTGAAGAAGTTTTTGGAGGCGGTTCGTGCCTTTTTGACCGTGCCCGTAGGTTGTGGTCTTCGTAGGCGTTGCTCGGTTAGATCAATAATTTTTTGCATACTCTCGTCACTGAAATCGCTTTTTGTGAGTTCTTCGTATACTGTATTTTGCCAGTAGTGACTCATATATTCGCGTAGCCGTTGTTCTTGATTTCCGAAAGTTTTCAGAAAATTATCGAATTGTGGGACATTCATCAAGCCTGTTACTGTAAGGCTTGAAATTTCTTGTTGAAATTCCGTAAAATTTCTAGTTTTATTTATTCTGTTATATAGCACCTGATTGTTTCTTATCCCACTTGGTATTGTGCAGTCTGCACTGTATTTTAGTCGCTGCAAATTTCCTCGAATTTGTTCACGCATATATAACCGGTCCGTTTCCCTTTTATCGCTTCTGTCTTGGGCGACGATCTTATTATTCTCAGTTTTCAGGGTCTCTGTTAGGACGCTGCTTTTTTCTGATTGGTTTTTTACCATATGGTTTAGGCTAGAATTCGAGTACAGCTGTGTTTTTAAAATTTCCGCAACTTGGGTATCTCCCCCGCAACCAAACTCATTAATTTTCTTTGTCACCACCGATTTATTATATCTATCAGCATTGTACTTTGGCCTCCAAGAATTTTGCTCTTTTTTAGAAATGATCCAACGTTCTTTTCTAATAGCGTTTTCTTCCATTGACTCCCTTGGGAAAAAGTCGAAAACTTTTTTGTTTTCTTCTTCAAATAAGTTTTTAGCTTTATTTTCATTTTGGATTTTGAATACTGCTTTTTTGTTCATTGGGCAAATTTTGAAGTTGAGAATTTCTGTTGGTAATGGGCAAACCCCAAGCTTTATTTCACCGTGGTCACATTGGTCTCCCAGGTTAGCGATGTAAATTGCCATCTTACCAAGAGATGATTTTAATTTTTCGGTATAACCTTCCCCAAATGGGATTTTGTAATTACTTTTTGATCCCGGTCTCAATTCGAGAGTCAACTCACTGTTTTTGGTATTGACTGTCAGAGGCTCGTGTCGGTGGTTTGTTGTCACTTCATTGTTCAGGAGCTTTACTGTAAGGTCGCTGTGGCCCCAGAAATCGATCGATCCTGCCTCAAAGTTTACACTTAACGGCTCATTATCGTCTTTATAACGCATTATTTTATAAATTTTATCTCCATATGGTTGATTATTAATTTCCGACGCGTCAATAACTTTCGGTGATTGTTTTGCCATGTTATTTCCCGTGTCTGGTAGGATAACCTGGTCTGACAATGTGTTAAATTCCATAACATGCTTGAAATCCCCATTTGGTGCAATATCTTTTTTCACGACTGCCACGTTTGTCAGCCAACTCTCATTTGATTCGTTTGAATCTGGTAATTTTTCGGTAAAGTTACCTTGTACCCTTGGAAAAGTTAGTGAAATGAGAGATTTTTCTGCTGCAAGCCCAATTGGTAGCCGATTTTCAGATTCTAATTTCTCTGGATCGGCGTGGACATTTTTTAAGTTTCTAAAGTCTGATAGACTATAGTTAATTGTTGATTGGGGGATTTTAAAATCCATCATATTTAGACTACGTAGCCATCGTCCCTGGCAGCTTGGGCTTGATGAGACAAGTGCAATTCTCATTCTGAATTTTGTCATTTCATTGTTTAAGCAAATAATACTTTGTACCTCGGATCTCATTCGGCACATCCATATGGCGTCAAGTAGTGAAGTTTTCGGGTCACCATTTTTTGCCCTTTCGAGCTGTTGGAACGTGTCATTTCTACCCGCTCGAAAGCTAAACCAGTTTATCATTGACAAGAGTTCAGAAACACCATCTGGGATAGTTCTGGCTAGGTTGTTTTTTGTAGCAAATTTTTGATAGTCGTCAGAACTGATAAACTTTTCGATCGTTATTTCAATTGGGTTTTCTTTGTCCCTGACATCAACTATTGCTATAATATCACTTTTCCTCTGAGAGGTGGTGAAGCTACGATTTATTGTTTCGTTTTGTGTGTAGTGGTTGTTCTGTGGCCTTTCGAATCGCATTTCATTTGTCAGCATAATTACATAATTTGTAAATGAATTATTTTCGATTTCAGGCCCAAATTTAGCGATATCTTGGAAACCGCTATTTAGATTTGGTGCATTATTTTCTCCCATCCTAGATTGTGTAAAACAACTTGCCCATATGGAGTAAGAGTTGTAATTCAGCAATGAATCTTTTCCATCTGGTGTTATTTTTAGGTGTTGTGCCCAATTTTGTTTTCGTCCGAAAGTTTTTGAGCCCTGCACTTCACATGTTTTTTGATATCTTTCGATATATTTTTTGACTATTGCTGTTTCCGTCACTCTGTTTTGTTTAAAAGAACCCCAGAAACGTTGTTGAATGAGTACGTCAATTTCTGTGAATTTTTCATGCCAACTTTTACCATTTGGGTTTTTACCTACAGCGTTTTCGAAGCGAGTTTTTGTTACCTCTGTGTTGGTACCATTTCCGAGTTTTATTTGAACCCAAATGTCCCAATTGGTTAGTAGCCAGTTTTGTTCGAATTCGAACAATTTTGCCGCATCGTCAATAGTAACTTCTTTTGGCCAATTTTTATTTGAGCTTAACCAAAATGTCTTTGTCCCGAATGTTATTCGAAAAGGTTTTTTGGGTAGGAGACCATTTGCTTCCAGTACTCTCTCGTGACTGTTGCAAAAATTTCCGTTTTCTGAGGGCTTCAAACAAATATGTCCTTTATCGTCAATCTTGCCACAGACGCTAAACTGTCGCCCGATTTCCTCGAAATTTTTATTAAACGTATTGCTATTTCCCAAATGGTCTAACAAGTTTGACTTTTGTTCAATCGTCGTTTCACTTTTCTGTAGAATCATGATACGGGCCAAATTTTTCATCGTCAAGCCTGTGACTTGTTCTTCCCCGTATTTTTGAATTCGGATACTGTTTTTATCCTCAGTCAGCATTATGTCCCAGAAAAGGTCTGTTGATATCAGATTTTTGCAATTTTCCCATTCTGAAATTGCCATTTTTCCATTGACTTTAAAAACTTCGATTGCATTTGAATTTCTCCTTTTGGGTTTTTTCAATAAATTTTGGATATTTGTTAATATTTCGAGTTCCTCGGACGAGTAGTTCTCGTTTTCAAACAGCATTGCTATGGTCTTGAGTCGGGCTAGCTTTTCTGGTTCGTTTGTCCGAGCTGCTGGGCGCAATCTATCAATAAGGGTTCTGACTAGTGCGTTTCGTCGTGATCTAGAAGAAGCGTTATGAATCTGCTTAATTAACTCTTTAATTTCAGCGCCTTTTTCTTTGCTATTCCCATTTGGTTTGATGTCGCCTAACATGGCTTTTATGCAATTTCCGACGACTGTTTCATTTTTTAAGTCTCGATTTTCTGCGTACAAGGGAAGGTCTCTTTGACTTTCGATGGTGCTGATACTCAACCGCATAAGTTTTTGTGATAAGGACAAGAAAGGATGTTTGTTTTCTACCCCACATGGTTTGAAAATTACTTCGTTCATAACTTTCATGATATTTCCATGCATATTTGCGGTTCTAATCCCCAATTGGTAGTTTGTGTTTTTTGACTTTTTTCCCAAAAATTTTAGGTTTGTCATCATTTCCTTTTCTAAGTCATTCTCAGCTACGAATATGTCCCACGCACGGTCCGACGATATTATCTTGTCGACATCGTAACCCAACTGTCGCACTAAATTGTTAAACTTGTTTGCTGCGATCATAGGCTTGAATGTTTCTGCTCGGAATAACCATATGGCGACGGTGTCGTTTACATTCATATCATGTAACATGCTTCGCTGGGTACGTTCTGAGAATTCTGACTTTTTCATGAGTAAAAGGTCAGTTATCTTCAGGATTGACCTTTTTGCAACTTGGTCAGTTACAAAATTTCTGAGCTTAGCGACTTTTGTGGCTGGATTTTGTTGGTCAAGGTCTCCTTTCGTGATCGCGTTTTGTATGTCTCTATCTGTCGTTAGCTCGAAAAAATTCATTCTGGTGATTCGATCTAGATCTACCAAGTTCATGAATTTTTCTTGGTCAGCCCCAAATGGTCGATATTGCGTTGTATTAGACAAAACATAATTCGAAAATTGTGTCATTTTTTCTACCAGACGTAACATATCGTGTCTGTTTTCCACATTTGATGGTATAATTTTATGACCGACTTTGTTTCCATTTTCGTCCTCAAACATAGTTTGAACGTCCATTGTTCTGGTTTTTGTTGGGACGAAATTTGTTTCTTGTAAAAAGTCGTCCAAATTTTGTTCTTGCGTTGCGTTAAACAATCGAAGCTCCTTAATGCAAAGTTTTTAAATTTGGTCTCACTCTTTAGATCCCTTTTTTAATTTTTTGGATTTTAAATGACTCATTATTAAGGGGGGGGGGTCGTCGCAAAATGAGGCTCTAGAAACAAATTTTTTCAATCTTATTTTTATGCCCTTTTTTATGAAAATATGGAGAATTACAAGCCTTTTGGTACTGGTTTTATTTTGATACATGGCTAGGAAAGCACTTTCTGATGGGTTCAAAAATATTTCGTATGAAAAAGTTGAAATTTTTTGATTTTTGGAAATTTAAAACACGATTAACAGGAAAACGAGTCAGAAATTTAGACAAAACTCAACTTGATGTTTTGCACGGGCTCTTCAGCTGAACATTTATCTGAGTTTCGAATGTGTGACTTTTAAATCCAGGGAGAAAATACATTTTGATTGAGACCCCTACACAAAGGTCAAAATACAGTTTTTTGGTGATACTGAGAGCAAATTCAAGAAATTTCCGAAAAAGAACTCAACTTGGTGTTTTGCTCATGTTCTGTTCGGTTTATTTGAGTCATAAATCATTGTTGACCGTGAAAACTCAGGGGGGAGATACATTTTGGAAAAATAATTTCGTTACTTTTGTAAGCACGTTCCTGATTGGACGAGCCATCCGTCACTTTTGATTTATTTTTAGGATGCAAGATTTTTGTTCTAATATAAGAGAGTGGTAATGCTTGGTCCGACAATTTGTACTTTTGCTACAATTGGTCATTGAAAACCTCATTTGTGCCTCAAAATGCGACGACCACCCCCTTAAGGGGCTGTGTATTTGTAACCACTTTTTAATAGTCTATAACTTGTGATTAAAATGATCAAACGTGAAAATGAAAAAAAAAATATTTTTTATATTTGGGATCCCCAGATATAATTTTTTGTTTTTATCCATATGGGTTATCTTAGCTAATTAATACAGTATATCTTATACTCATTCCTACAACTTTATTACAGATTTACAAATTTATATTTTGTAATGTATGTAATGTTTAAAACATTTTACTCTAGCTTTGTAGCTTACAACGAGTCCAGTGATTTTTAGTTTAGGGAATTATGAGGTTCATATTATCATAAGATAAACCATATTTCATTATAGTGCTTGTGAAACTGAACATATTCAAGCGTTTTTATCCATATGGGGCATATTTATAAGTTTATTTTTTCGGGTTTTTTATTTTTAAATAATTTCACCAAGTATTTTAATTTTTTCGCGATGGTATACTTCACCTCACTAGCAGTGTTACCTCGCCCCCTTTATTAATTCATTCTGTCGCGTAAACGCTAAACCAATGTTGTTAAAAACTAGAATGTACTGAAAATTAAAAAGTTTTGAGACACATTTTATATATTACTTTATTAAAGATTTTTATCCATATGGAGACTAACTTTTCCATTTGGGTTTTATTCTTAATTTGTTTTTTAATCTTTACTAGAGCCAGATCAGTGTTTTGACAGCAGGGTGTGCTTAAACGAGCAGTTTAAGGCAACTGTCCGTTTAAACCCACCCCGCGACCGTCCCAAATGCTTAGCCTAGTGGTTTTTTAGTTCAATATTTGAATATCGAAATTTTTGTAAAACCAGTAAAAACAAAAAAAACAAAAAATTTTTGGTTTTTTGACATAACAAGCCTTACAAACGGTTCTTAGGACCTTTTTCTAACTATATATCTTCTTACCATTTTAACGATTTCTCGTTTTTCCTTTGGCTTTCCGCTTCCTGGGTTTATTTTTAACGCCATTTGGGTTACGTCACTGTTTCCAGTGACCATATTTTCGGAATATATGAATTCTTTTTCTTTATTCCAGAAATTAGACTTTCCTACGACTTTCAGCGCATCAAGTTTCGTTTTCCTGCCCAAGTTTCCGTTTGACAAGTCCTATAAACAAAGAGTTTTAAACTTTCTTTTATTTAGTGGTGAGATTTTAGGTCTATCACTGATAGGCTATCAGGCCCTCCCACGTGGGTTGCTAGTATTTATTTGAAGTTTCTAAAAAAGAGGTTGTAGATATTTTGGTCTGTCCCCACCTTATCCCGAATATTTATGGTCAAGCCAAATTTATTTCGGTATGCCCACAATTATTTATTTTTTATTAATATTTGTTTCAGACAAAATATTCTTGCGCCTAATTTTTTCCAAGCACTTTTATAAATTTTTTCTCATTTTCAAATATCACTGTCCTAATCTAGTTTTACAGGTTTTGACCTTTTCAGATATAAAATCCATTTGGTATTATTTTATATTTATCTTTTGACCTGTCCTAAGTTATTTTCAAGATAAAAATGGTATTTGTTTTGTTTCTTCAAAAAAAATAATAAAAAAAAAAAAAAAAAAAATTAGATCTTTAAAATTTTTTCAATAATTTCAAAATATGTTTTTATATTTGATCTATCTAACCAAGCTACGTGTGCCGATATTAATATTTTCAATTTCTGAAAATAATTTGAAAGTTTTTCACCATATCAACCTTAATGCCTGTGGTCCAGAAAAACGTATTCCGATTTTCTGGCAATTATTATATTGCGAATAATATGTCTATACTTCTTATTTTTGTGCTCGGTTTTTTGATCAAGTTTTTCCTCGGTGAAAAAACCCCTATGGGATCTTTGCTTGATAACGCTATATTCCGAAGGTTTTTAACTTGTCCTGTCCCTATATAAATAATATGATTTGAACTTTCTGTGAAAACAAATGTATATGTTATCAATTTGATTTTTATTTTTGCTGTCCTTATATATTTTCAAATCGAAATAAGGTATTGTTTTATACGTCCAAATAGGTTAATGCTTATTTATTTTAAACTTATCAAATAAATTTTTCCGGCGCTTGAAAGTTCTTATTTCGAAATCTTTCTAGGTCCGTGTAGTATATGGTATACCCATATGGGATTTATATGTCTGTAATTTTTCGGCGCTAGAAAGTTTTTCTTTCGAAATCTCTCTAGGTCCCTGTAGTATGCAGTATTCCCATATGGGGTTTATATGTCTGTAATTATAATTTTCAACATCATTATGTAAAATTTTAATTACCATATCAAGGGGGGTTGTTTTGAGATTCTCTTTGCGTCCCCATAATCGTAGGCCCTCGCCCTGGAAGTCTGGAAGTCTGGATAAGCGCTCAGAATTCGCGTCACGCAGTCTCTCACTCCGGCCCAATTGGAACCTCCGTGCACTAATAGGTCAAGCACCATGCTAGTCCCCATAGCCACGTTCACGACATTTAGCTGTATTAGGACGCTCTCGTTGATGACGTACGTCATAAAGCCTGTCATGTCCAAGTCTGAATCCGCCGTGATTAGACTTCCCAAACCTTCAATTTCGTTTGATGGGCTAAGATGAATAATTTTATTTTGAGCTTTTTGAAATAACATTTAAAGACTTATCATCTTAATTTTTCCCAAATGGTAGTTGTTATTTCGAATGTTTTTAGCAACTTTATCAAGATCAACAATCTTTTTATCGTTTTAAATTTTGCCCTGATAGAAACAATTTTCCGTTCTCAGACTTTTTAATCGCACAAAATATATTTTTATTTTGGCTTTGTTTTTCCCATGTGGTGTTTTGCTGGACGCGAAATGTTTTCTCGTCTCAAAATTGTTTCTAGATTTTTCTATGCAAACTATATTTTTGTTCAATAATTCCCAAGAGTTGTTTTTTAATTCAAACTTACTTGGTTTTTAACCAAAGCATATCGGCGAACGCATTTTCATTCGTTCTCCCAATTGGTATAAAATTTGTGGCTGAAATCTCATCCTGACAATCCATGCTGTCTATTTCGCTCATGAGTTTAGCCACGAAATAATTCAACTCTGTTTCGGCCCATTCGCCACCTACGTTATAGTATCTGTATAGCTCGTTTCTGTCAACCATGGCCGATTTCGATTCTAAATATTTCCAAATTTTAATATTTTATCAAAGTCGTTATTCATTTGTACGATTACAGTATGGTATTTTTGATGCTTTTTTATTTTTCCATCTGAATTTTTTCAAAAACTTAGCAAAACTTTTTAGCTCGTTTTGAGGTCAGAAAATATCGTGAACCAAAAAGCTTGAAATTTCTGCATGACTCCCGGCTTTTTGAACACGGGATCAAGAAAGAAAATTTAACTTTTTCTCCATGTGGGGTATTTTTTTCATGCCTAGAAAGTCCCCTAGGAACTACTAGATTTTTCACACTTGCTTTCATTTAGCATGTTTTCATTTCAAATTCAATATTGGCTAGGTATGTTTTTAAATTTTTTCCTATGGGGGTTTTGTTTAAAACATAGCAAAACTTTAGCTTGTTTTGAGATTTGAAATTACTGTTTTTCGAAAAGTTTGAAATTTCTGCATGACCCCTGGCCTTTTAACACGGGTTCACAATGAAATTTTTTATTTTTCTCCATTTGGGGTATTTTTTCATGCATAGAAAAACCCTTAGGGACAACTAGGTTTTCCACACTGGCTCTCATTTAGCCTGTTTTTATTTCAAATTCCATTTGGGCTAGGTATGTTTTTGAATTTTTTCATATGGGGGTTTTTGTTTAAAAACATAGCACAACTTTAGCTTCTTTTGAGATTTGAAATTACTGTTTTTCAAAAAGTTTGAAATTTCTGCATGACCCCTGGCCTTTTAACACGGGTTCACAATGAAATTTTATATTTTTCTCCATTTGGGGTATTTTTTCATGCATAGAACAACCCCTAGGGACTACTAGGTTTTCCACACTGGCTCTTATTTAGCCTGTTTTTATTTCAAATTCCATTTGGGCTAGGTATGTTTTTGAATTTTTTCATATGGGGGTTTTTGTTTAAAAACATAGCAAAATTTTAGCTTGTTTTGAGATCAGAAATTACCGTGTTTCAGAAAGTTTGAAATTTCTGCATGACCCCCGGCCTTATTAACACGGGTTCAAAAATAAGAATTTTCTTTTTCTCCATTTGGGGTATTTTTTCATGCATAGAAGAACCCCTAGGGACTACTAGGTTTTCCACACTGGCTCTCATTTAGCCTGTTTTTATTTCAAATTCCATTTGGGCTAGGTATGTTTTTGAATGCCAACAATTTGTGCCCAGTTTTTACAGTGTTTTTGAAATATTTCTCCGGTTTCTCTGAAGTTTTTTACCCAAAATCACAATTTTTCGATAATTTCTCTATCTTTTAATTTGAGCTTGTGCGGAGATTTTTTAAATTTCGCCCCATTTGGGTGTGTTCTCTGACACCTTAGCTCCTCCCCGCCCACACAGCTCTCCAGACAATAGGCTTTGTTGTGATATTTTAATACCTCCCCAACATTTTGAGAATACTTTTTCTCCTTTCCACCAATAGTAGCCTTCCAACATTTTTTCCTCGGCCCTATCCACCAGAATTTCTCGTGCTCTTATAGAGAGGCTAATTAGTGCCCGAATTCTCCAAATTCGCAAATTTGTGCCCACAAAAATTTTTTGTCGTGCCACTTTTTTC
>SCLH01063023.1:0-16875 GCA_004367855.1 Oikopleura vanhoeffeni
TAAGCTCAAATTATTTTTTCGGGTTATATAAATGACTTTTTTTATTCCGAATGAAGCCTCTTAATATTTCTTTAATTTAAGCATTTTTACAAAAAAAAAATAATAAAAAAAGTACTACAGAAATTATTTGTAAATTAATTCGTTAGCTTGGCAAATCATATCTTATTCAATAATTAAGGGTCGTTAAATTCGACAAAGGGGCTTGTGGCTAATTAAAGCCACAATCGCAATGTAATAGTTTAATTAGAATCGTTATTTTCTACTTAATTTTATTCATTAAAAACTTAAGTATTGAAAAGTTTGGTATGTATTTATAGTTGTGAATTTTGAAATTTCCGTGAATTACTTAGATCACTTTTACATAAAATTTTCGCAAAGTGATCTAAATAATAAGTCCGCTGAAAGTTATCGACTTAAGGGAGTGGGTGTCGCTGATTTGAACCTTTTACGAAGATATTTTTGGATAAACAGGCGGAGCCGATATCCCTAAAACTTTCGTATCTTGAAGAAAAACTTTTTGCAATCCTTTTGAATTTCACAGTAATCTGATGCAATCCCACCTACGCCAACACCTACGCTTTTAAAAATCTTCCTGAAAAAACACTCAGAACGTATCTTCTCCTTCAATTTTCACCATTTTTCATTAGTTTTTTGTGTCAGGCTCCAGAAAAGGCTCACACATAATGCGTTAGCGCCTTTTTCTCAAAATTTTGCTTTTGCCGGACAAAAACGCGAAAAAACAGAATGTAAAAATTTTGAAATGGTCACTTTGGCAGGCTCAGTCAACAGGTATCTCCTTCACCAGTTTAGGAGATACAGTTTCGGCTCATACTGCATTTAAAAGCACAAGACTTGTTTGACAATGCATTAGAGAGTTTTTTTTAATTTTGATTCAGCGTCTCTTGGAGGCCTTGGCATGCCAGGCCTTTTCATTTTGAATTTTGACAAAATTTTAGAAACCAAAAAAATTGAAAATTGACAAAATGCTTCAAAATAATTTTTCCGTAAATTCAAACACTTTTAGGGATTTTGGTGCAATTTTTAACTCGGTAGCGTCAAAAGAAATCAAATAAGCGCACTTTCAATTTAAATGATAAATAAATCAATAATTTTTGTCTTTCGTTTTTTGGTTTT
The DNA here is from genome assembly GCA_004367855.1 of Oikopleura vanhoeffeni. Lineage (NCBI taxonomy): Eukaryota > Metazoa > Chordata > Appendicularia > Copelata > Oikopleuridae > Oikopleura > Oikopleura vanhoeffeni. The sequence goes on from SCLH01063023.1 coordinate 1,135, forward strand.
TTTGGCCGTCAAAAGCAAAAATTTGAAAAAACAACTTGTGAGAAGATGTTTGTATTGTTTTTTTCTAGCCTGACATGAAAAGAAAATCGAAAAATGATGTAAATTTACAGAGAAAATAGTTTATTAGTGTTTCTTGGGGAAGCTTATTAAATGTTTGTGTGTGTTCGTAGGTGCAGTTGTATCAGATTTCTGTATGTTGTGAAATGACCGCGAAGGTTGGTTCTGTAAGTAACAAATGTTTTTGGAACTTCACCTTGGCTAGTTTGGCGAGAAATGGCCTTGGAAAAGGCTCACATTTGCGACACCCACTCCCTTAAAGCGATGTAAAAATAAAATAATCAAAATTATGTACGGCTGAGTTAGGGTTATATGCTTTTTAATATAATATGCCTTGAAAAAATAAGTATTAAACGCTCAAATTTCATGTTATCAAGAATTCTGAATTTGAAAAAAAATATGACTTTTACTATTAAAAACACTCATAGCGTGTTACAACTTAAGGAGTGTTATAACTTAAGGAGGTACTGGTCCCTGGTTTTATGAGGCCTCAGGGGCAATATAAATTCTCCAAAATGACCCCGGGTGATAACAAAGTGTACTACCGACCACATCATAAAAAATAATTCGAAATTTTCAGTTTTTTTAAGTATTTTATTCAAAATGATCTAAAAAAATTACGTTCGCTTTAATTCAGCGAAGCACTTTTTTTTCTAAAATTTACTCGTGGTTCCTTAAAAAATCATATTTCGAGTTTCAGGTTAAAACTAAAAAAGTGACCAAGTTTATTGTTTGTATTTGTATGAGCTAGCTTAAGAAAAATTGAATAACTTTTATTAATTTGCCTAGGAGGAGATAGTTTCTCCGACTGTTAATTGCCAAAAAAACGGTGGTTTTCTCCATATTTCAGAAAAAAATAGATTGAAATTCGAAAAACTGATCAAGATTAAGTTTGGCCTACCACTATTACACGTTATTTCAAAATTGCAGCTTATTATGACATAAAACCTGGGAGGAGATAGTTTTACAATTTTGGTTAAGGTGCTCTTGTGTCGCTTATATGTAAAGGAGTGTATGCATACAAGAAAAATTTAGTTTTATTTCCCACAAGCTAAAGGCTAGTTCTACAAAAAAGCTCATCTCAATAATATCCTCGAAGCCCTGGTTGGCTAATATTGAACCGAGAAAAATCAATTCCAGCGACCAGTATCCCCTTAAGCACCTCTTTTTCTCATAAGTTGCAGGAGTTTCTAAATTTGTCTACCAATGTTGTTTTAATATTTAGGTTGAAAATTTTTGTCTATTGAAATGTCTGAATAACTTTCACGTTTGAATCGTCAAGGAATTTTTATTTTATCAAGTCACCCTAAATTTCATGAACAGCTCCTTGATATCAAAATTTTGATTAACGTCAATTTTAATTCAAACTCTTCGAAAGTCCTTTGTTTTCCGTCTCAACAAAAAATTGAATTTCGTAAAATTTTAGACTGTTTTTTCGCTTAGTTCGAACACAGTTGTCAAAATAGATCTTGACAATAAAACGCTGCAATAAAACGTTACTCAGTATAACCATCGTAAATATAACGTTCTATTTTTTCGTAAGAACTCTTGTTTCTTATCATAATATCTCGAACCCAGTCATTTTAGATTTTCTTGTGATACGAAAATAAAGGAGAGACACGCGGTTTGATAATTATTGGTTAGTATTTTTTGCTTAGGTGCTAAATTACCTATTTTTTTTTGAAACAGCAAATAATTTGATTTTCAGATAATTACACTTTTGACTTTAGAATCATTAAAAAAATATAATTTACAAAATAATCTTATCCTCAAATTCTCGAAGTACAAATTCTGATTTGAGACTCAATTTTGTTCAAAATATTCTTTGCAAAAAAAAATGACGTGATTAACATAATTTTTTCTAAGGCTTATTTTCGATAATTATATTTTGCTAACATCTAAATTTTATGGAAAAACAAATAAAGTCATTTTCGACCAATCAAAAATTTTAAAAATACCTAAATCTCAACCTCATACTTGATTCGGCAAATTTCAAAGTCGTATACGCCTGGTTTCTCGATCAATAATAAAAAGAACTTTAAAATTTATTTCAAAAAAATCGTCTCATCGTAATCTTGTAAACAAAATGGGATTCATTTTTGATCAAAAAATCCTGTTTACGACTTTTGAAAAGTTTTTAAGGGTCAAGTTACAACGTTTTTAAATTCAACATGAAAAATGACAAACTTTAAATAGAATATGCTTGACAAAAATCGCTTTGGTTTCAAAAAGTGCAAATCTCAAATTCGAGAACTTGAACCTGGAAGAAACGGAGAAAATTATGCTGGAATTAAAAGCTCGTTATAACCGTAAAGGGCAGTTTTCTGCCACCCTTTTAAAAACCAAACTAGAAAACAATTGGAAAAAGATTCTGTTTGTTGATGTTTTAATTTAATTCAATTAGATTTCCGAAGTCCGGGACTGGGCAAACATTCGGGTGTGTGGTTTTCCGCAATGAATAATAAGGTGAATATTTTAGGATGTGCGCACAGCTTGATTTAACTCAAAATTCGAAAAAAAAATTGAATTTTCTTATCTCAAGAGCCTCAAATTAAGCTCTGCACACTTTTACAACGTTTCTTCGACTAATTTTTTCAAATGACTATTAATCTCGATATTTTGATGTTTGAGCATGTTCTAAAATAGACTCAATTTGCTTCTAAATATATATTATTTAGAAAATACAAATTGTCTAATTCTTCACTCAATTATTTTCAGATCCTGTATCGACAACTAGAATTGCTCTGATTTGACACTCAAGTTTGTTCTAAATATTATTTTATAAAAACGCGAAAGAAGTCTAAGCCAGATATTTTTGATATCTTAGGAGCCTCAAATTAAGCTCTAAACATTTTTGAACCGTTTTCTCGACTGATGTTTTTAAATGTTTATAAATCTCGATATTTTTAGGTTGGAGCATATTCTAATGAAAAAAGACTCTTCGTCTTAATTTTACAACATTGGAATGCACGAAAAATTACTGGAACGGCGCAAGACAAAAATTTTAATTAAAATTTATTTATGTAACAAGCGGAAAACAGCTCAATTTTATCCAAAACATTACAGGATAAATGATTAGTGTTTCATAAAACATGCTTGTAATTTTGTGGTTTTCTCCAAAAAAGTTTCATATAGAAAACGTTGACCTAGTTTTCAATTGTGATTTGAACCAGAATTTAGTAGGTATGCTAAAATTCAAATTCAATTCTGTTTCTGAAAAAAATCTGGTGTATTGATTCAACCCAGTTTCCCCATCATGGTGTTTATTTCTAAATGTAAAAATTTCATGAAATTTCCAGCAGCTTTATTTTAAAATTTTATGACCTTTTTTTAATATGCCATGTGCAACACCACAATATCACGATAATATCTTATTAAAGTATACCAGGTTAATATTTGTATTTAAATGAACCCTTATAGTTATTTTCACCGTGCGAAAATTATGACGGAGTATACGTTTTTATTGGCAATTTTATACATAATAATTAACATTTCTGCTCAAAATACGATTTTCAGCTTAGACTTACCACAAAAGCTTTTTCTTTCAGGATTTTCGTAACTTCAAATTCAGTATATATTCTCTTATTCAAGTTCTCTCAAGGCTGTGTTTATACTAACTTAAAAATGTATTTTTTTGAATTAAATGCAAAAAGGTGCTCAATAGATATCGCGGACAAAACCTAAAATGTTGAATGCGTTTTTGAATAGCTTCCCTTAGGCCAAACCAGGTATTTCAATTCGTTCAGCATAAAAATTAGTCTTCATTGCAGGCCTCAAAAACTCTGAAATCAAGCTGGCGCAAGGGCGACACCACCTTAAAATTTACTACGAATATATAATGAAAATTTTTTGCATGAATCATTGCATATTATGCATATTATTGGTGACTGAAAATCGGACTTGTTGACCAAACAAAAGATAAATTAGTTGAAATTAGATGAAATTTTGAAGGGATAAGGGTTATAAAATTAAACATGATAAATTAACAAACTTTTAGATAGGAAAATAATCCCGTTGATCTTTAGAGGCTTCAAACTTCCCTAGAAGTTCGAAAACCGATTTTTTGAGCTCGACTTTGAACGTTTATACTGTGAATCAGTCTGTGATTATGACACGTCCGATTACACTCTTGAGTCATTTTAAAAAATAAGGTCCAAAATTTCCAAATCTTCATATATGGTGGCTCATATATGGAGGCTCGATTCGCTTTGACTGAACCAAAATTCCATTTTATCACGTGACACAAAAAGTAAGAACCGAAGCATAAAACACTAACCCCTCTTAATCCCTTGCCGCCTTTCGAACTATTATCCGCCAGTCTTCCCGAATACAAGATATCCTGGTGCAACACTCTTGAATCAACAGCGATTTTGTATTGTACAATACGTATTGTATTACTACGTTTTGTACAATACAAAATCGTTTTTGATACAAGAGTGTTGAAACAGGATATACTTTCAAAACATCGAGATTGATTTGTCTAAAACGCTTTTCAAAAATGAAAAATTATATTTTTATTATATCAAGTGAAGATCATCTTATTTGTTGGTACTTAACCGCAATTTCAGACAATTAATAATGAGAGCGGTTTATTTGTCAAAAAAAATCTTGAAAATCTATATAAAAAAATTACTTCTACGGTACAAAACGCAGAGTAAATTTTTTTTTTTAAATAACTAAAAAACTTTTCTGAGAACTTGCTTCCTGAAATTAATCTTATAGTCACTCAGTTTTCAAAAATCAGCGTTTTAGATAAATTGAAGATTAATCGACAAAAAAAATGAGGTTTATATATTTTTGAACGGTGAATACTTCTCCGCAGACCCCACTTGTGATCAAAAAATAGATTCGAGTGAAACTATTCAAAAAATCACACCTTTATTTTCAGCGGAGAAAACTCCTCATGTCCTAACTTTTCGTAGATACTTTTTTAGTTACCAGTAGTATGCAACCTTGTTTTTGGGTAGCTGATGTTTTTCTCGGTAGCCAATTAAGTTCGTAAATTATTTATTCGGTTGATATTTGATTATAAACCTTTGAACTTATGCTTAGTGCAAGATTATTTTTGAGCTTTTAAAGATAATTTATAAATCTTTCGATAGTACTCTGTAACGTAAGTTTATTATTAAGTTTTAGAAACTATTTCAGAATTAATCTTCTCAAAAACGAAAACCTCAGTTCCCAAAAAACCAGAAGGACATTCAACCGGAATAAGAGTTTATTTCATACTTAATTTATTTGAAAACAAGCTAAAAATTTCAATAGTTTCTTTGCAGAAACAATTATTCATTGACCAGACCTGATCAAAGTCAATCAAATACCGTAAACCGAGCACTCGTGACAAGATTTTTTTCTTTTTTTAGATTAACCCTTGGAGACTACCAACTTCGTTTGAGGCAAAACATATCTGCAATCTTTAAAAAATGATAGAAAAAAAATACTCTAAAGACTTTTTATTGAAATCTTAATAAGAGTTTGCCGATTTAAATTCAACAATATTTCACAATTCAACAATGTTAAAACCGTTCAAAAGTTATTTTATCTTACTTTTTTGACCAATTTTTTTAAAATTTATCTAAAACACCGATTTCTTAAAACTAACCAACTATCAGAAAAATTGAAGATTGTCAGTTTTAAGAAAAGTTTTCTGGCTACTTCACAATATAAACAATGTTTTTCTGCTATTGCTAGAATTAATTTCATTTTGTTTTAAGTGGCTATCTCTCTTTTGACTAAATTTACCGCTATGACAAGTAAAGCGATCTGATCAAATTTTTGCCACTAAAGTACTGCTTATTAAGTAAATACGTAAGACAAAAAAAGTATGCGGTTGATTGAGGTATTAAACAGTTCTTGGCCGAAAGAAATCAGTAAATATGATGAAATACGATCAGAACATAATATTGTCGTATTTTAAAATAAAATAAATCATTTTTTCTCCTATATCCCCTTAGGAAGTAGATTGTTAAATTATGGTTTGGTCTAGTACATTATGTACGTTAAGTAGTATCAATGTACTAGACCAAACCAGAATTTAACAATCTACTTCCTAAGGGGATATATTTTAAATTTTTTGTGTTAAAATTGAGGATCTTTTAATACATTTTTCAAATTAGAGAATATTTTGCAATTTTAAAAGTTATTGAACCTTAGATAATTTTCAAGAATATTTTAGAGAAAAAAATCGTAAAAAGTAAAATACAATCAGTAGACAATGGTATCAAACTGGTAGTTTTCGACAAGAATTTTCTACCAATAAATTTCAATATTTTATAAATCTTTTGAATTATTACAAAATTTGAAGCCTTCTGTTTTTTACAACAATCTCATAAAAGATAAATCGGATATAACAGTATTAACGCTCAAAGTTGTGCCTCAAATAAGGTTTTGGAGTTGCCACAGAAGGTTTTTTTAAGCCTCCAAAGGTAAATGATTCAAAAAAGTATACCATTAACGATTCTTCCTTAACTGCACTGTGAGGAACTTTTTAATTAACTTTTATAAATTCAGGTTTAATAAACTTATCAAGCGCGTTATTTTTAGCCCATAAACTTTTTGGCATAAACCCTTCCAAAAATCGCAGGTTACTTTTTAGGAAGTCATTTTTTAGGAAAAATTTGTCTGAATTTGCTCTATTTTCAATTTTTGATCTGTCTTTGAGTGAATTTTTATTTCTTCACAAGTGATTTCGATAAATTGCGTAGGTCAGGTTTTATTTTCGAAAAACACCTGTAGATTGAAGACTGATAATTGCAGGTTATTTCTGAGGAAGTCACTATTTAGAAAATTAGATTCTGAATCTCCTCCATTATTAATGTTCTGGCCTCTCTCACTTTCTCACAATGACACATGCGTAGGTTGAAGGTCACTATGTAAATGTCACTATTCTACAAGGTTCATAAAGTCAACATGTAAATTAAATAATATAAAAATTTAAGTTTGCAAGCACTTTTCCCATGATAAGCGCCCAAAGTAGCGTCACCGAATGGCGTTTTGTGTGTGAGAGGGTTAACAAATCCTTTTAATAATTTGAAGAAAACTTTGATTATTACAAATTGAGCTAATTTTCTCCCGAAAAATAATTTTCGTGTTAAAACTGTTATTTCAGAATTCCTTTAATTTTTTTCATGTTCTAGCGCGTGTTGATGAACCATCAAGACACGGATTTAAGGAATAAATTTAGCATAATTTTGGCCATTAAAATGCTTGTTCATCTGAATTTCTAAAATTGTAAACCAATTTGTAAAAAAATCACTTAAAATTTCAAGACAAAACAACATGTTAATACAGTTGGTAATAAAAGTTAAATTTTTTACACATTGTTTACAAAGTGAAGATCAAATTTTAAAGGTCAAATAATTTTGTAGTCAATCATCAAAACCGCTTTAGCGCCACCTAGGCAAAAATTTAAAAATACGATCTCGATGATCGATAAATTTACAACAAATCCGATCATGATCAGAAAATGATAAAAATTGATCCACAGACGAAGTCTTGAGAAAAATTTTAAGGTGGCGAACAAAAAAAACATCAAAAATGTATTCTGTAAATATTTGTTATTATTTATTTTTTAATTTTGGGATTTCTGAGAATTTAAATCACTGTTAACGGGCAAACGAAAATCCAAAAAAATCGTCGACCTTGGGGCTTTGCGCGTACTATACAGTCTTTTATTTATGTGGGTTTCAAATTTATGTAGTTGAAATCCAGAGAGGAAATGCATTTTGCTTTAGACTCCAAAAATAAGAGCAAAGAACGGTTTTTTGCTGATTTTAGCGCTGCATGATTTGGTTTGAAAAAATAAACATGGGACTATGCACACTTTTTTTGCGGTGAAAGCAAACTATAAATTTATTCTTTATCTTTAAAACTCAGGAAGGAGATACATTATTGACAGAAAATCATCAATTTTAAAGCTCATCTATGATTCGCCAATCAGAGGCCTTCGATATGTTATTGAGAGCAAGATTATTGTTCGGTTATCCTTAAGGGAGTACTGGTCGCATTTTTAAGGCCAAAACAGGGTTTCAGCGTCGCCTCAATGAAGTACTAGAAACAGCACGAACATAAATATTCAGTTAAGGAATTAACATTAATCTTGCTTTCACAAACAAATCGAAGCGTCTGATTGCCGACCAATCAGGAACGACCTTTCAAAAGTGGCACTATTTTCACTTCAAAAGCCTACTCCTCCTGAGTTTTGAAGACAGAGAATACTTTTATACTTTTATTGACCACAGAGAACGTGGCAGAACTCTAGTTCATTTTACTCAAAAAAATTTCATCCGGCGCTTAAATGAGCAAAAAACTGTTTTTTGGCCTTATTTGAGTGCCTCGGGAAAATACTACTCCTCCTGGATTTTGACGGCAGAAACCTAAAACTGGTATGTATACGATCCTTAAGGATACGCGCAAACCCCAAGTTCGACATTTGCATTTTTTGTATCTCGTCTTTTTGGAAACCGCGATTCAAATTCCAAATTTCAACATTTGAAAAAATCACACTGATATTGTTCAAATCGCGATGAAAATACTTTTTTTATGACAAATGAAAATAAAAAGACATCTGATCAGCTTATTTTTGTCCATATTGATCAGAAAAAAACATTTTAAAACGAATCTGGAAAAATTTACAGTCCGAGTCTTTAATCGACAGTACTTAAGGCGGATAACGGACGACGCGTGATCTCCCGGACTCAGACTGAGAAAAAAGTTATTTAGCGTGCAATTCTATTTTGATATCGATTTCTATTCCAAAAATTAAAAAAAATTTTCGATATAAAAAAATTTCATAAATTCGTATTTTACGAAGTATTATATTTTCATTCACGTTACTGTATCTTTGAATTATTTATCCGTTTTTTGAATTAATTTCAGCCTTGCAATTTGCTGTGATCAATTTGGTAGTAAAAATACAAATAAAATTCTATTTATTAGAAAAAAAAAATTTCAAAAATTTCCTGACTTTTCTAAGTATTATTTTCATCGACTCACGCTATCTTGTAATAGATCGATTGAATCTGATGTTTGTTGCACAATTTGACTGTGATTGATCTTGAAGATCACAATGAAAAAATTATTTTCGAAAAATGTTTTCAAATTCAACAAAATGGTTATTGATATGGTCTCATTTATTGATGAATTAGATCTCAAAAGACAATTTGCATTTGTTTTGCAAGAACTAGGCATTATAAATCTGAAAACAAAATATTTATTTAAAAAAAATTTAAAAATTATTTCAGGTGTTTTAAGTTCCCAAACTTGAGCGGTCGCATTAAGTACCCGAAAGGAATACTCAAAAAACCCACTTTCATTTAGTTCCGGCAAAACGATTTCATAAAAGTGCTTTTTTAACTACCGTTGATTGAGCAAAATTGCGAAAAATTAATCAGAAAACCAAAGTATCTTCAAAAAACACCCATTTTGAGACGTTTTTTCAGGTGAAAAAAATTAGAATAAGACAAAATTTCAAAATTTCTGCTTTCATTTATTCCGGAGTTTTGAATTCAGCATACTACACAAAAATGTGAAAAATTTGATGTCACCTCAAAAAATCAGGTCTTTATGAAAAAATGGGCAAAAATTGAATTTTTGGACCGGTAAACGACCGGTTACGATCATACAAAAAGACTTTCGCTTACTTTTATTGCAAAATTCAGACAAATATTTCGTAGGTGTCAACAACGAAAAAGATCACGGTGGATTGTGTATTCGAGCTGTGGGCTGTGATGAGTTGAAAATCACGAAATGGCTCGGTTACTGCTAAGGGGTAACCGACGGGAGACTGGTAGTCTCGAGATGGAAGCTAATTTTATTCCCATGTCATTTCGTCTGCTGTTTGCTTTCAAAAAAAATTTCGATGTCAAAATTTTCAAAATTTCTATATTTTCAAGTTTTATCTTTCTAAGACTGTTCTTTTTGATTCACTGAGTAATTAACTTTTTTGCTCATTTTTTGTTGCATTAGATCACTGTGGTATTAGATCTTGACATGGCATAAAAATTTTAATTTCGAAAAAAAAATTTCCAAAATTTTCTTAGATCCATAAAAAATTTGGCGCGTAAACCACGGGCTGTTTCTCGAGACTCAGAAGTCGATAGAAAGCTGATTTTAGCCTGCAATTCTTATTTTTTTAACGTTTTGCTTGTACAAAACCTAAAACAATGAATTTCGATAAAAAATTTCCCGAATGCATAAAATGGAATTATTTCTAATATTTTTTCACGTTAAATTAACTTTCTCGATATTAACTTATATATCTGACTTTTTACAACTACATTTTTAGGTGCAACTCACTGACAAAAATTATCAAAAATTAGATTTTACTCAAAAAAATTTTGGAAAATTTTTCTCAAAATCCTATTTTTGACCGATTTGAGGGAAATAAACTGTTGAGTGCCTCTAAAAAGCTATGAGAAAAAAAAAATTTTCCGAAATTTTTTTTTCCAACAAAGTTTCGAAATACTTTGAAAAAAAATTTTGCAAACCCCAACTTTCAAAAATTTTTTTCATTAAAAAGCCTAAGCAAGCTCAGTGACTAGATCATCATCAATGACTTGATGTATCTTTCATGCAAAAAAAAATCTATCAACTGTTTGGGCGTGTTTGCCAGATTTGGGAGCCAAAAAACCCCCCTACTTTTGGCCAAAATACGATTTTCGAACTAAAGCTTCATTTTTTGAAAAAAAAGGTGATCTTTAAGAAAAAATAATTTTATATCAAAGATCGCGCAAAAAAATTTCACACAAACAGATATGCTGAAAATCAACCCTAAGTGTCGATTATTGCCGAAAAATCGATTGTGGAAAACCCTACTAATACACGGCGCGTCCGCTCAACAACAAAACTTTTGACACCATTTTTGAAATTTCAAACCAAATTACTCCTAGAAATCATGTTAAACCTCAATACGAAATTGCGGTTAGCTCAGGACTACCCGTCTGAAAATCATGTAAACCCGCGGCTACCCTTAAACCAATACGTTCATGTCATTTCTAGTATTTCATTAAATCGATCCCGAAGACCCTGTTTTTGGCCAAGAAATGCAATCATTACTTCCTTAAAAGTACGATTACTCTCCTTAAAAAATCCTCATTAATAAATTTCTTCATCTAAAAATTATTTTGATTGCAACACTAAAATTAACGTTTTTATTGGCACTTAGAGCATATTATCTGTCCAATTTCAGACTAATCTTTATATTGATACTTGAATTATGAGTGTCAAAGTGGACCAACACTGTTCATAATTTCACTTTTTGTTGAATAAATTGGCAGTGATCTGACTTAGAAAAATTAACTTTTAAAATTTTCTAAATATTATTTTGGTTCAAGTTGAAAACTCTCACACTTCTAATTTAGACTGAAATCAGATTTTCACACGTTTCACATTCAGATATATTCTGTGCTTATTAATGAAATAACATTTTCAAGTGCTCAAAAACTCTGTAATAGCTTAGATTCATAGTTGGTACGATTTATCATTCTTAATTTTTTTATATCTACGTATCGCTTTTGCCTTTTTAGGCTGAAGTTTTAACAAATAATAATTTGTTCTACCTGTAAAAGTATCGATTTTTAATTTTTTGTAGGTTCGTTATTTCAAGAAAAATTTGTTAACGAATTTTAAGAATCACATGTCAACCAACCGGTGAATTAAGTTACCCCTAGCAAAAATTAATTTTTAAAGTGGTATTTTGTCTTCACCGTATTTTTACAATCTTTGATTTATCTAAGATCATGGAGTACAAAACAAATATTGTTTTTCTTACCGATCTTTCATCTAGAACCGTCTCAAAAATGCCGTTTTTCGCTATTTTCGACACGGAAAGTGTATTTTTTCTAATTTTTTATACAAAAATATTTTCGCATCAACCACACTCTTTCGAGATAAGCAAATAATGATCGTTTTTTAACGAACTTCTTTATTCCTTGACTCTCAGGAACCCGATTTTAAAAATATTAATGGACCTCAAAGTAATCATTTCGAGTTTTCAATAGCATCAAACAAATACTGAGTACAGTCCCTGACCCCTTAAATTGCACATAATCCCCTTTGGCCCCTTAAAGTGTCCTTTTTTTCTGAAAAAGACGATGACCCCTTAAAGTGCATATTTGATTTTGCACAGTATGCAATCAACTTATTATTCTTTGATTATCTCTACAGATCATCACCTGTGAATATGATATTTCCTATCGTTTTTTGGCGCGTAAAAGGGTTCATTTGTTTAATTGTCAGTATGAGACTCAAAAATACTGCATATCCTGTATGGAAGTAATTTGTTAATGTAATGTTTTGATATCAGCACAAAAAAAGGAAATACGTGTATATAATTTTATATAGAAAGCTGTTAGAAAAAAACGCAGTCTTATTTTTCTACCTATTTTTTTGAAAAAAATCGGTACACAAATACAGAGGCAAGTAAATGCTAGAATTATTGGTACTTCAGCAACCTTCAGTAACCTGCTTGAATTATTAAAACTTCAAATTTCTTTAAAACTAGAAATCACTATTTTTTTTGTGATACTTTACTTATACCCCACGGTGGAGTGAAAAGAAGCTAGTTATTTGCTCATAGAACTTGATAGCGCAAAAATGGGTGTACAGTAATAAATTAAATAATTTAGAAAGAAAATTTTTGGATTTCAGAAAGAATAACAGAACAAAAGGTGACTCCCATCAATGAAATTATTCAAATATATAAAAACATTTTAATCATTCATACGCATATTGCTATAATATATGAACAAAAAGGTTCCAAATTATATATATTATAACACTTTTGGTCATACACTCTGGGTAATTATTTGAAAAAAATTTTGATGTCATTTTTTAAATGATTTTTTTAAATCTGAAACAATGATCTGACAGATTGTTTATAAAATTTGAAAAAAACTACTCAATATCATTTTTAATGATTTTTTTAAAATCTAACAATATCTAACAGTAATTTGTTTATAAAATTTGAAAATATTCATATCATTTTTTAATAATTTTTTTTAATCTGAACATGATCTAACAGTATTGTTTTATAAAATTGAAAAAACTACTCATATCATTTTTTATGATTTTGTTAAAATCTGAACAATGATCATACATTATTGTCTTTTAAAAAACATTTCCCACTCTGATATTTATACTATCGCACGTAAGTTTTAAATGAGGTAATTTAAAAATTAAAAAATAACTAATGAGAAATCACACCCTGCTCTATAAATATTAAAATTCATGAATACCAAAAATAAATGTAAATTGAAAATGATGAGATACTAAACAGACAAAAAAAATAAGATTTCCATATTTAAAATTTGAATTGCAAAAAAAATTATCAAGCAAAAATGCTCAAAACTTTTAATTTTGAAGTTTTTAAACCATCAAAAAAGAAATTTTACTTAGAACGTTAGAACAATAGTCAGGCAAATAAAAGATTTAGAAATAAAAGTGATTCAAAAGCCAAAAACAAATACTTCCAACCCCACGATCGAAACGTCCGATAAACAATTAAACCTTTCGACTATATACAAATTTTTGTCGAAGACATAATGCTCAGTTTTGACCTGATGATTTTGGTTAAAACCATTATACAATATACATTGGCCGTAATATACAAGGGCCAGGTTTAATGCAAAAAAAAATTACCGGACATTCCGGACCGCTTACTGCCGGAATACTCATCCGCCAGCCATAAATTTTTTTCGTCTATTTTTCTTCATTTGTCGAATTTGTCCACATGTCGAGTTGTAAGCTCGAGTTTGTTGAAAAGCAAAGAAATTTTTGGCAAGCGGTCATATGTGGGCTTTACTGAAAGTGTAGCATCACGTGAAATCGAAGTAGGTTGAGAAAAGTAACGCCAATTGGTTATACAAACAAGCCTCGGGGCACAATCCCAACACCAATTTGATTTTTCGCTGACCTTGAAACTCATAATTTGAGGGAATTTTGGCATGAGAATAATCCTTGATTTTTTCTGTATTAAGATGGGCCCCAAGTTTAAATGGGTAATCCTTCATCAAGATTTTCTGTATGGTCCAAAACACATAAAAATATATTTTGAACGTGTGCGTCCACTCTCTTTTTTCGCTTCTATAATATATACTAGTAAATTCGAATTTTTAAGTCTTTGAAACTAGAAATTCAGAAAACTACAATACGTATTTTGTAGAGAATAATTCAAGGATTCGAAGAAACATAAAGATATCAAGAAAAAAACAAATAGCTTCCAGAAAACAAAGCATTTTCTCTTAGAATGCGCATAATCTCCTTTGACCCCTTAAAGTGCATACTTATTTTGGGATTTTTTTTGCACTTTAAGGGGTCAGGGACTGTATGAATTTTCTGACAATGCTATTATGAACTTTTGTCAAAGTATTAACCGTTAAAGCGCTATGGAGAAGAACATTTTTTCTCATTTTCTACACTTTTTTCGATATTTTTAAATTTTTTCGATATTTTTAAATTTTTTCATTTATTTTTAAATTTTTTGATTTTATATCCCCTTACCACACTTTGGTTAGTTTTTGGTCCGAGTGTGTGTGTGAATAGGTGTTTTTAATACACTCGGACCAAAAACTAACCAAAGTGTGTTAAGGGGATATAGCATATTTTATAAAGCAAGCCTCGCTTAGGTCAAAAAGTGAAAAATAAGCTCTCAAAGTTCTAAATCGTCAGATATACTAAGTCGATACAATGACTGAAAGCTAAAAATCTGAATTTTGACAAAAAATTTTGAATATTAACTCGTAGACTTTAGACATGAATCTGTACCCAGACTCGATTTTAGCCAACCAGTTGCCACACTTTTAAATCGGCCATATTAGCAAAGTTTCATTATCAACATTCATTTTTCAATAGCTTAAAATAATATTTAGACAATTTGCTATCCAATTAAAATAACAAAATAAAATTTTAAACGAATTTAAAGGCATTTAATGAAGATAAGAAAACAAAAAGTTGCGGAAAGTTGCTAAAAGTTGCGAAAAAAGTGCAATAATAAGATGAAATTAAACCTTAATTTATATTTGCAATTACCTCATATAAAACTTCAAATGATTTTCTAGCAGTGTGTCTAAAAATAATTATATGTTTTCTGCAAAACTCTCTAGTGAACTGACTCTAAAATTATTATTCAATATCATTTATTGTGGAAAGAATGTGAGACATACTCACGCCTACGCCTACGTGCGCTCCTTCATTGATTCAATGTAATTAATTTTTCGGAAGTTTTGACTTCTAGAAATGCTCTAGTCTAACCGGAGGCCAATTTTCACAAATAATACAAACAGAAATCTTGAAATTAAAAAAAAATCAATCGGTAATTATTGATTAATCAAAAACCATTGTACCGATAAAGGGTAATTTAGAAAAGTTCTCAAATTACATAAAAAAACATTGGGGATGAACTTCAGACGCTTTTAAGACTTTCTTCTCATTACACTAATGTCCGAATAAAATCAGGTGACGACGTANAAAACTTCGAATGATTTTCTAGCAGTGTGTCGAAAAATAATTATATGTTATCTGCAAAACTCTCTTGTGAAAAGACTCTAAAATTATTGTTTAATATTATTTATTGTAGACAGAATGTGAGACATACTCACGCCTACGTGCGCTCCTTCATTGATTCAATCTAATTAATTTTTTGGAAGTTTTGACTTCTAGAAATGCTCTAGTCTAACCAGATGCCAA
>SCLH01063025.1:0-15961 GCA_004367855.1 Oikopleura vanhoeffeni
AGAAGAATAATTTCTCAATATTTGTATAAATAATAAAACTACTTATTAACCTTATAGTGGTTTTGCTGATTTACAGCGTCAAGTTCTGGAGTTGATTTCGGTCCAGGAAAATATTGATACGATGTTTTTACGCGCAAAGGATTATTTGGTTCACCGAAATGCCATAGGGCGTGTCGAATTTCATCATATTAACCCTACCTGGTCACGATTCGCCGTTTTACAGGGTGAGCACCCCGAGCTTTCGAGAAAGGATCCCTTTGTAAAACGATGGCTACAACGTGCTTCGAAAAATTTATGCCCGGAACCTGGATGTGCTGCCACAGCGTGCGAGCATAATATAAAAGTTTACGAAGAGTTTGTCCGTGTAGTGAATACCGTGGACATTAAGGAAGATTTTCTGTCAGTCATGGGCTTATCACGTTTTGTAGGGACTCAATCGGAGTATGAGGCGCCTCTTTGTACGGGTTTTGAGTACAAGTCCTTGCAACTCAAAGCTTTATTTGACGCCGGATTTGATTATCCGATTTTATTCAAGTTGACTAAGATTTTTGGTTCGCCGGCCACCTATTTAGATAATGCGAGATTAACTCCAGTTTGGCGAAAGTCGAACGTAGCAAAGTGGGAGATCCGCCACCATTATTTTTTATTCCGATCGGCAAGTGGAGTAGCTGGTCCACGAGATATCGTTTGTTATCATTATCCGTCGCCACCACTAGCACGCTCAGAACACTGGAAGGTACCACTAGGATATGAAGAAGATGACTGGTTAGGTCCCTTGAGACATCATTTCGCTGTTACATTTGACGACTTCGATTATCCGCCCAAAAAGTTTGCAGAAGTGAAGGACTATTACAACATTTAGGTAAGATTTTTATTATCAGACGTAATGACCACATCGGGTATTTTCTAGAAAAAGTAATCTGTTTTTTTAATAATATTACGACAGACCTAATCTAGCAAATTAATTCAGCCCGATTCGTGGAACTTTTTAAATTGGAAAAAAAATATACATATATTTTTTCTCCGATGAACCTGTATTCATCCAGAACTAGGACCACATCCCTGCGTATCAGCGGCCCCAGCCGCAGACGTGCCCAGGTGCGCACCAGATGGTGCTCCCCTCTGGCCGGTCGCGGCTGGGATCGCCGATTTTTTCGCGAAAGCCGGGGCGTGACCCCGATCCGATAAATGAGGGATTAAAATTTCCTAAAAAATCTCACCTGGCCCTTGCTACAGGGATAAATTTTAAAAATTTAATCCAAATCTTTCAAATTCATCGGTGAGTTTATAATTTCGGGGAATTTTGTGATTCTTTTGCTTCTCGGCTAGTATTAGCCGCTCAAAAGTACAGTGGTATTTTCACAGTTATCACTTTATATTAATTTTCATATTAATTACTGAAAAAAAAAATTATTTTTCTATTATTATTCCGATTGACTAATTTTAATTTTTAACCAATTAATTCAAGTTGCTGCTGCGGACCCTTTTGATTCAAGAAATCGTTGGTTTATTGTTTTGCTAAGAAATTTCTGCAACAAATTTCACGTTCTGTCGGCGAGTCTCGTTGCCTGATTTAGACTATGATTTTTATTCGTCGATTTTGGTGTTAATACCAGTTTATTGTTTCGATGAAGAATAAAGACCATGAAATATTTTGTTAAATACATACTTTTATGAAAAACCCATTGTCTGTATATGTTGGGTTTTTTTTCCGTTGGATATTTTGTTCAAAAAACTGCGTTATTGCGGTAATCTTATTTTAAGTTTATCTGACAGTTATATTTGCAAATAATAATGTTTTAATCGAATTCTTGTTTTCAATTGTATTTATTTGCAAAGTATTTTCAGCATTTTTAGACGCAGGTTAACTTGTGGAGGCAGAATTTTGATAATTTAAGGACTGGTGTCCTATAGCGGTGATTTTTATATGTAAATCGTGCGAAATTTTTGAGAGGTGTCCTTGAAATAGGACGATGGCAGATATCTGACGCTACTTTATTTTGCTTAAAATGATTTTTTAACGTCTTTTTATATGCGATGTAGTTAATAATATTTTCGATATCAACAGATAAGTGGGCATATTCAGTGCGAGATGTGGGTTGATAAAAGCGTGCGTAGTCCAAATTTTTCTCTAAGAGTGAAAAGTAAAAATTTGTTCGACACGAATTTATGCCCAGGTTTTCTCCGAAGCCCTAGTGGCACTGGGTCCTTACAGGCACAAGTGACCCGCATGTCCTCAATTTCAGAGTAACACGGTAGTCAAATGTAGCCTGTACTGGATCCGGTCGCCACTAGGGCTTCGGAGAGACTGAATCAGTTAAGGTGTAACGAGAAAGGCGCATTTCGGTGTATTTTGTACGACAACGCTAAATTAGTTTCTGTTAGACTTGTTTTTTGTTTTTGCTGGGGCCGTGACATCTGGGGTGCTTACGTTAATCGGAGTGATTTTTAAGAAATTTTTAGCCGATAACCCTTTTTTAGCTTTTTTGTTTGATGTAATATCACTGGAAGATTTTTCATCATTAAGTGATTTTTTGTTCATTTTTATATCTTCCCGGGTGGAGCAGGTATGGCTATATTCACTAATTTTATCGTCGTCGTATTTACGACGACTTTTAAGTAAGATTAAAATCTGACTTATTTTATTTTCAGGAGTATTTCCGCTTTTTGCAATTTGACCAATACCAGTGATAACACCTCCAAATACCTCGGCGCTGTTAAAAAGAAGCTTGGAATGTTTAACAACAGCCTCATTGTAAACATCTGTTTCCTTTTGTAATTCGCTGAAAATATTTTCAACAGAATCAGTGCGGAGATCCTCTTTTTTTACTTGCGTGACGTAATTGTCAGATTCAAGTATTTTTTCACTCGATCCAATTACAATTGCGTCAAAAGTCGCTGAGGTCTCCGCTTGGCTTTTTGCCAAAAAAGTTAAAACTTTTTGTAGGGACTTTATGTCGTTCACCGTTTCGAGTTTAACTTTGTCCTTAAATTTTCCGTTTACATAGTCTCTAGTGAGTTCTAGTTTTTCTTCTAGACTCAGTAAAACTATTCGCCGACGATGTAATTTCTCTAGGTTGCGATTTAACTCGCCTAATTTTTTACAATCTTTACGTTTAGTTTTGAGGTTGAGGCTGACGATACTATTGGCTACAGTGATTAACTTTTTTTCCTTTATGAGTTCTAGTTTTAGGTCGTCGGTAATCGAGTCAACTTTTCTCATATTTTTAAGGATCATTTTAGAGCGACTGCGGGGCCATATTTTGATATCGTCTTGGCTAAAGCCGTAAATTCTGCTCGAAAAACCTCGCTTGTAAAATAGTGCTAATTTTGATCTGCCTTGTAAATAGCGGGTTTTTGACAATTATAAAGCTATCATCGACTGTGGTTTCCATGTTTGTTAGAAACGATGGTAGGCTGTCAAACGGATTCGATGTGATCGAGTAAAAAGATTCGTCTTGAACGTCGATTTCGTAGTCGTCATTTTTTACAGGGTTATCTGGGGGCGAGTACATAGTTTTATTTATACCGGCTGCCATCGATATACCTGTATAGGCTCTAATGTTAGCCCTTTTTCTATACAGCCAAGAACGATCGTAGCAATAGTCTCAGAAGAACGGTGTTTTTAGGGCAAATTTAAATTCGTCTGAGCTATAAATGATATCCCCAATTTTGTTAATAATATCGTTATTAATTTTGGCGATATTACCGGGGGTATTTGCCAAAATAGATGCCAGGGGGTGATTTTCAATAAGGTGCAATATGACTAGGCTTTCGTCGGGACAGATATAACTTTCCAGTTTCTGCTGCATGAGCTGCTTGTTAAATAGAATACACCGGTATATATCGGTCATAAGACCCGGTATGACAGAACTCTCGCTTGAGAGCGCTAGGTCCTCTCCGTATTCAAACACGCAGTCCTGGCAGCAGAACTTGGATCGTATATCAGCAGGGGTGTCATGTGGCCAAAAATGTGGGTCACAAAATTCGTGTGAATTTTTAGACCTCCTTAAAATTTTTAGCGTTGTGGTATTTTTGTCATAGAAATAATTACAATGACCCTCCTCTTCAAGAAATTTTTCTGATTCTGAGGGCGTGAGTATGTCAAGTAGGTTAAAAATTGAAATATTTCCTCGCTGTAACTTTTTTGCCCAGGCACTATCTGTATAACGACCAAGTTTTCCGGATTTCAGGTCGTAGGTTCGGATGTAGGCGTAGTCAGACCAGTCAGCTCCGTCGGAAATAGAATCGGATAAACCCTGCCACTCCACTGTATCTTAAAAACGTCGTAAAGAAACCAAATGAAATTAAGCAGCGGCCAATCAAGGTACTGGAAGTAGGATTTTTTAGAGAAAACATTTCTGTAAATTATTTTTAGTAGGAATTTACTTTTAGCAATTTTTCCTAAATTCGTCCTAATTATATCAGAATTACGTAGTTTTTGAGGGAGAGAGAGAAAAAACTATGCTTTTTCTGATAGCGGGGAACCGCTTTTTATTTATTCGGGATCGGAATTGTTAAAAAAATTAATTTCAGCGGAACGCTTTAAGGTTCGAGTTTAATTATATTTGTAAAACCATGTAGACCCGAAAATAAAAATAAAAATATTTCAACTTAGGACGATTTTTAGCATCGGTTTAAAAAGGACCATTGGTGTCGCGAATCGTGTCGGTTCTGTAGTTTTGAAGATCTTTGCTGGGACAATTTCGAAACTATATATTTATTGTTTTTATGTTCCGTCTTGATTAAATTACAAAGATATAGCGAAAGGTATACATTTGTGACGATTTTGAACATAATTTTAGGCGAGAAGATAAAGTAACATTCATCAAAAAAAGGAGAGGATTAGTCGCCTTTAAATGTTGTTTATTTCCTAGTTTCTAGTTATTGTTTGATTCGGTGAAAAACAGTCTTTTTGTCAAAGATTTTTTTTCGGCCAATGACGAGTCTAACAGCATCGGGTCAGCCAGCTATTTTGAATAAAATGACGAAAAAAGTAGTAAATAAACGGCAAAGTTGAAAGAATGGTAAAAAAAAGTGTTATTTTTAATTTCTAAACCATTCTAATTTGTAGATTTTCCGTGAAATTTTAACATTTTGCACATAATTTTTACAAGGACACTAACGATTTTAGCTCACATTCCAAAATTCACATCCTAGTATTTCGGCGTCAGAGGGAAAAATGAATTTATTTTTAACCATATGTTCTTGAAGGTTTACGTCGTGAAGTAGCCTACGACTGATTTGATCTTGAATATGATCACCAGTGAATAATTTGATCCCTTCTAAAAATTGATCCTTTATGATTATTTCTGTTATAAATATTTTGATAAAATTTTCTCGAATTATCGAGTATTTTATAATCGTTGTGGTCAAGAATAATTGGTTTGCAATATCGGCAGTAATCGTCGTCAGTTACTTTATGCTGACATTTTTTGTTAAAAAAGTCTTTCAGTGCAGACTTAAATTTATATGTTCCAAATAACGCCCTTATTTCTTGGGGTAACTTGTTAAATTCTTTAAAAAAGCAATGCGGCCATAATGAATTAAAGTCTGGGTGTTTTTTAATGGCGTCGGGATATGAGTCAGGGATTTTGAATTTGACCAAATAATTACCCTTAGCCACGTCTGAAAAATATTTGCTTTTTAAAAAGTGGTGTCCTTCGTTATTTGGTCCCATCTCATAACTGAAAGGTTTAATCACGAAATCTCCTTTATCAGTGTAAATGCATGCACTAATTTCACTGTACATTTCCGTTGGTTTTTTGAAAATAAAAATCGAGTTAAGTCGATTAATGGCTAGGTATCTATGCGTATTGTATAGGGACCTTAAACTGGCTTCTGCAAGGAGTGAAACCTGTGATTCATTTACTTGGTCATTAACATATCTTTTTTTCAAAATGACCTTAAGTTGATCACAAATTATTTTTTGTAATCGTCGGTAGACATCTGCCTTAAAAAATGGCTGGCAGTCGAGTGCGTGGGCTAACACTCCAACCGCTAGGGATTGATATAGGTTGCATAATTGTTTGGGCGACCCATAACTCGATAATCCCCTAACCTTATGTCCGGCCTGGATAATTTTTCGTTCAACGGCTTTAAGGTGTTCATTTAGGTTTAACTTTTTATTAATCAATACCCCTAAATATTTACTAAAATCTTCTTCAATTACTCTTTCTCCCTCATACAAAATAGGCTCCGTCCAATTACCTATTTTAAGTAGAGTCGTTTTTTTTGGGTGGAGTTCGATTTTTTTCTTTGCCAACGCTTCTTTAATATGAACAATTCCATCTTCCAGGATAGTTTTCATTGAATCTTCAGTATCGGCGCTAGCAGCTAATGCAATATCGTCAGCGAAGCCGACCAGGTAACCTTGACCCTCAAAATCAGTAAATACGTCATTGTATGCTAAATTGAAGGTCAAGGGCCCCGGTCCGCTTCCCTGTACCACCCCGTGGTCCGGTAGTGGTATAGTATCGGAACGTTCGCCGTTTATTTCGACGTAAAATTCGCGGTTTGTCAAAAAACTCCTAAACCACGAGAATGCCCTATCGGAACACAAACCAAATAATTTGTCTAATAATTGGTAATGGCAAACACTGCCGAAAGCATTTTTTGCGTCAACTAGTAGTATAGCGCCTAACGTAACCCCCTTAATTTGGTTAGACCTGAGGTAATTGCATATCTGAGATATTGCCGTTGAGCATGACATTTTGCTTCGAAAACAGTTTTGACGACTAAAAAGTTGCTCGTAACGCTCGCAAAAACTGCGAAGAAGCGATTTTCTCTGTGGTTGAGGCGAGAACATTTGCTATTGTTATAGGGCGCCAATTACCAATTTTAGACAGATCCCCTTTTTTAAAGATGGGCACAACTTTATTTGACTTCCAACAAGAGTAATACTTACCGCTGCAGAGCGACGTATTAACGATGTGAAGTAGCACCATTTTGAAATCCTCGGGCAGTTCTAGGAGCCAACGGCCGTTGAGAACACTTTGACCCCGCGTTGTTTTACTGCACTGTTGAAGCGCGATTTTTAAGCTGTAACTCTTATCTCTCCCTTCCCACTCAACGGGCGAAAATTTTAATAGTTTTTGCGTTGGGAATAATTTTTTAATTTTATTCTGATTTGTCCAACGAAAAGTGCTTTTTCGCGGGGCTTCATCGCCCAACTGTAATTTCGCGAAGCCTTGGGCTATGTCGTTGATTGGAATTTTACAACTAGACAAATTTGTTGTGTTTTTGTTGAGTCGATTATGAATTTTATAAAACTCTTCAGAAGTGACAAACCCACCTTTGCCGCTATTCCCTAAATTATTTTTTTGGTCATTACTCTTAAGTCGCCTGTAGTACTTCCTGACGAATTTAAAGGTAGCGTAGGTGTGAGGGTCATTATCAGTTTTTAATTTTTCGCGCAGAAAATTCATTCGGCGCATCCAGAGAACCGTTTTCTCGTGGAGAATAGGCTGGCACATCTTTATTTTAATATTACCAGTAGTTTCAGGTTCAGATATATTAACTAGTAATTTAAGGTGGTGTAAGAGTTGGTAACTTTTACTTACATCATTTAGTGATTCGTCATCTAACATTTTTGAAATCAAACCCCAAGATTTAATCCCCAAATTAAATATATCTGAATCTGAAGCACGCTGTCGTTTAAAGGCTTTTCTTCCGATTTCATATCCTGCTAAATTATGCTTTATAACCCCTAGTTGGCCTAGTTGACCGTCGGTACCGATTTGGTCGACGAGATTTAAGTGCACGAATTTCGAGTGTATTACATTTTTGCTAAAAACGCCATCAATGGAGCTTTCACTGGTATGTACCCCCAAATTTTTTGTACCCCTTTTATACTCACGCCTAAACGTGATTTTTGTACATTTGTTATGGTAACAAAAAAGGTTATTTTTTACCTTTTTAACTTTGTTATTATTGAAATCAAGTAAAGGTAGATTAAAATCACCTGCTATGATACTCTGAACACCTGGTTTATCGACATTAATTTTAAGTAAGTCATCGAAAAAGGTATTCTCGCAAATTATTTTGTCAAAACCGCAATATTCGTACTTTTTTGATCCTGAGTTAGGGCGATACAGACTTGTTAAAGTTAATTTAAAACTACGATCTCTAGACAAAATTTTACAGAACCACGGCGGGGCTGAAATTTGCTTACAATTCGCTGCTAGCTCTTCTTTACACATAATAGCGGCATACGCTTTACCCTTTACATCCCCTACAGAATGAAATATTTTATATCGTGGCGGACAAATTATGCTATGATTTGCAATATCAAGCTGAAGCTCATTTAGGAGAAAAAAGGAGACGTCGGGATATAGCCCAACTAATTTAAGTAATTTCTCTTTATTAACACAATTTATATTAATATTTATATATTTTAAGAAAACCGTTGGTTCCCTGTTTTCTCCAGTAAGTTTGTTAATTTCCTGATCTAATTTATTTAGAATATCATGGTCAGACACAGCATTACCGGTAGGGTTTTTTAGCAAATCGATTAAAATAGACCCCGTGGGGTCAAATTTCAGAAAGGAGGTGTCATCTTTGTTTTTTATGAAGGATATTTTGTCGATATCGGAGTTGACTTTATCGGCAGCGGTGAAGTCGAACTTTAGGCGGGATTCGAAGTTATCGTTGAAAATTTCATTTTCTTCGCTCTGTCTTTCAATAATCGTTTTGAGTTTCGGCCCTCTCTTGCCACCTAAAGAAAAATAAGTGCAATCGGCAAAGAGTTCGTCTTTTGCATGCATTTCTGCGAAAAGTCGAAGGGTATTTATATCGAGAAATTTGTTGATAATGTAACTTTTATTTCCGATGTTTATTTTATTTATACCCTGCTCATAAAACCAGGCTATAATTTCGTATTTATTCGAAATTTTTATGTCAAGCCTCTTTCTGGTTTTTAATATGGAATTTTCATATTTGGTTGTGAAGTCACCGAAAAGGTCAAATTCGAACTCATCAAAGAGATCATCGAATTGACCTTCGTTTTCAAAAACGGTTAGTTCATCAATATTAAGGGGCCTCCTATTTTCAACAAGGGGGTCGGTGACAGGTAAATTATTACCTGAAGTTCGATTCATTTCGGGTTCGACGAGGTCTTTAAAAGTGGTGTGGGCGTTGTTCATATTTTTGGATTTTTCGCAGCGGTTGATGATTGGTCCAATTTTGTGAGGTGAGTAATTGTTGCAGAGAATAGTTCTGGATTTTGCCCGGCAATGTTTTCTATTTTGATTGTAGCGTCGAGTCGATTTTTTACTAAATATTTTTACTTTAGTTTTTAAACCATTGATTTTTTTATATCTGAAATCAATTTTTGACTCAGAAACAGGAGTAACGATCTCTGATTGGCTAGCCAATGAGATGTCGTTACTCCTGTTTCTTTCCGGTATAATTACCGGTAGGGGTTGAATTTTTGAATTTTTGTCATCAGTAGCACCGCTCGAAATATATTCAAAGTTTTCGAGTTGGCGCTTTTTCTGGTGGTGAGACATAAGTGCGACCCCGATTGCTGTGAAAGTGGAGGTGTCAAATATCGGTGGTTGCCGGCTAGTGGAAAAATGATTTTCACACCAATTATAGAAGTCTCGGTGAAGTACTTTGGGAAATAAAACACCAATGAAATTTCCTACTGCGATGATTTCGGTGACCACTTGGTGGTCATGAATATACCCCAGTGTAGTCTCTATTTCCCGTATTTGCTCATTGATCAATGATATCGGAATGACGGTACACGTCATATTTGATCAAGCTTTAAGCTCCATAACAATTTCGTCTCCGTTAAACGCACACCAGTGAATCCACCTGGAAAATTTAGCGTTCCCAATAGTAGCTTTTATGCTGTCGGAAATTGATTATTGCAAATCAGTCAGGCCGAGCCCGTTTTTTTTTCACGTTTTTGAGGTAGGGTCCACATATTTATACACCTTTATTTCATTTTGAATATGCGTGATGTTTAGACGTTGACGGGGGCGTTTTATTTCCAAATTATTAGCTTGGCCGAAAATGGCCTCCGTGATTTTACTTTTAAGTGGCGATGACATGTTCGTCTGAAGTGTCACGTGCGGCGGTATATTTTCAAGGGGGTACTAACGTTTTGATTATTATCGTCTTCGTCCATTTTTTCTCAAATTTCGGCCGTTTCCGTCGATTCGTTCATTTTATAGCTGACGTCGTTGATACATTCCAGTCTCGTCTTGGCTTCTTGGACTTTGTCTTTAATACAATTTTCGGGTGTGGCGGCAGTGATGGCTTCAATGTCGGCGATATTTTTTGCTGCGCAAATTTCAGGTAAAACTGGCATTTCAAAGTTAACCCCCAAGTCGACTTTTTGGTCGATTTTTTGCAAATGGGCTGTTGCGTCAAGTTCAAACTGTCGAAATGAGTTATTAATTTTAGCTTGCTGACCCCATAGAAGGTCACTTTGCGGGACAAGCCTGGATTGATTTCGGGAAAGGGCACCGACCGCTGAATCACTATTTATTATCCTTTTTTCTAGGATTTCGGTGGCTGCAAAAACTGACATAATGGCGTATTTGGTCGATTTCATTAACGGCCTTTGCAATATTATTTCCAGATTTTTCAACCATTTGTCGATGACCGTCAACAGATGTTTTTAACTGGTTGACCGAAGATTGTAGCTGGTTAGCTGACACTTTTTTACTACTACCGCTGCCATCAGCTGCATTTAATCTGCCATGTTCAAGCGTGAACTTTGAGAAATCGGCGATAGATAAATATTTGCGTTTTGGGGCCTTTTTGGCCTGATGCATTTCTTTACTAGCTGCTGCGCGCTGAATTAGGAAATCGTTCAATTCCTGCGGTGTTTTTGAAAAATTAAGGGGGTTCTGGTAGACGGATAGTCTCATGTGCGTTTTCATGGTTTTGAGATCAGTAGGTGAATCGGAGATTAGGTCCCACTCGGTATTATAACTTTTGTATTTTGGATCCTCAAAAATTTTTTGCATGTAGGTTGGAGCGGCGTGCCCCTTGAAGTTAGTGCAAACGTAGTCAATTATCTCAGCCAGTGTTTTCATACCTGCCTTTCGCTGCGAGGTACTTGACCTGAGGTCCCACGTGGAATTCAGGCAATTGTTAAGCTGGGTATTAAAAGTGCAAATTGTGATTAACCAGCGGGTGAAGTCGGTCTTGGTGGAGTTGTTATAATAAAAAACACCGTGACTTTCACCTTTTAAAACGTGGCATGTCAAAAATGGCGACCATTTGAACTTCATCCACATGCATTTTTGTCAAGATACTTGTCAAAAAATGCAACGAAGAAGATCAGATCCCTTTATTTCGAAAAATCGATGCTTATGACATAATCATTTTTGAAAGCTAAAATATTTTTGAAATCCATATCATCAATATTAAGCCAGTACATAGCTTCGTTAATTTGCCCCTGGTGAACATTTGGTTTAACTTTACAACTTAACGGGTCTGGATAATTAGGAATGTTAAATACGTCGTCACAATCTTCAAGTTCAACGGCTTTTCCATTTGTATCTGGTTGTCCGACGCAAGTACTGTCATAGTACGGGTGACTACCAGGTGCAGCTTTGATGGAGATTCGTTTCACGTCCAATGTCTTTTTTTTGTAGTTCGATGATCTACTCCAGTTATCTTGACGACCACCTAAAATATTAAAATAACAATGTTTTCACCGTGATTTAATATAACGCTGGTAAGCGCGCCTGGTTTTAAAGTCAGTACGTCACTTTTATGGTTAGCGTGGTCAAAATTTTTGGTCATACGAAGATAAAAAAGGTAAATTTTTACCTCTTGAGAAAGAAGATTTTTTCTATTTCCGGGCTACGTCTCCGATGAGTACGTTGCGGAGTTCAATTTCATTTGAAAAGCGTCTTGGAGAGCGTTTTGGAGAAAAAAAAGTGCGAGTACTGCCAGAGGATTTCGGCCAATTGGTAGAACAGTATGAACGGTCCTCGTGACCGGTAATTTTCTCGGGATGCGAACGGCGCTTTCGTAAACGGTCGTCGCGATTGGCCCCTTTCGAGCCGGGGATCTGGCCATGGCTGTTTTCTAAAAAATAATGCCCTTAAGGCGGGTCAATTTTGATTGTTGTTATCAATTTGACGAAGACTTTAGAAGGGAGCAAGCGCAAGGTCAAGTTATACAACCTTAAAATCCCCTCATTTTTCTTTATCCCCCCGTTTAACTTTACAGTTTGTGGTTTTCTCTAATATGTGGTGGGAGCGTTTGAATTATTAAAAAAATAAAAAATAAAATAATCGTGCAGTCCGCACGCCGAAGAAAAAAAAAACTAAAAACTTACGCACTCAATCTGGCCAAAATTATAAAACAGATGAAGCAGGGTACGTTATGATCTATATTTTCAAACAGAATCTTTCTTCCGTACGTGATTATGATTACGCAATCATCACGCCTTTTTGTCCCTAAATAGTTCTTCAACAGAATAGATTAAAATTATATGAACTCGGACATACGGATACGAAGTTAAATTTAGATTAAATGAAACCGATAACATTCTACTCGGGCATCGTAATCGATAACACTTATGAGTTTTTTTATGTTTTAATTGTGGTCCAAAAAATGGGATATTATTTTTATCACAAATAAATATTTATCTGAAGCCCATGTAACATGGCTAGGATTATACCCGGAGCTAAAGCATGTTATTAATCGAATATTTTGAAATGAAATTTTGCTTTTGATTTTTGCAGAAAAACTTTCCCACGATGTCTTTTCTGATCATTGATATCATTTTTGATCGATCAAATCACTCCGATTATAGATTTTTGGCCGTTCATGGGTTAAATGGCAGAATATTTATAGTCTTTGATCTCAAAAATCAAGCTTTAACCCAGTGTGAAAGTTTTGAAACTATCGAAAAAAAGTCAAGAAGCATTTATATCATAACCCAACTCGAATTTTAATGTAATAAGCAGCAATTTGAGTTTTAACTTTGTCATCAAACTTTTCTTTTTTTAGTGCTGAAATATTTAAAAACAAAGTTTTATCGATATAAAAATGTATCTCAAAAACAAACAGAAAAAAAATATTTTAAATTAGGATTCCTAATTAATACCAAACTCGATCAAAATATATTAACATTAATCATATATCTCCTGGATATTATTTGTCATTTAGGCCTTTTTATAACACCAGAATTGACAAAAATCTCCAGAAAGTCCTTAATTGATATGTCATGTTTATTAAAACCAGAAACTTGATTTTGGTTTTAGCGCCATACCGTTATAATACCGTCTTCATAAAACAGTAAATTTTACATCTTTTGGTGCTACGACGTCAGCAATTCAAAAAATATCAGATAGAGTTCCCGCGCGCCCTAGTTAGTGTTCAATTTAGCGAAAAGTACATGTGGAAAAATTATTAAACCGTTGATTAAACGATTTATTGTTATCTCACGGCTAACAAATTAACACCATTGAATTGGTAATAATTTTTTTATTTGATAGAATGTCCAAAAAATTATTTTACAACATTTCAAAATCGAATTTATTTTGAGTCGTTTCAGGCTGTTGAGAACCCCCTTAAACTTATTTTTTGGCAAAACAAAAGAAGCGAAAATTTTTTTGAAGCAGTTGTATACAGAAAAAATTTGTCATTTGAAAATCATATCATTGAATAATCATAAAAAATCATAGTTTCCAAGTTTTAACATTTTGTTTTACGCCGTATTGAATGCTCATATTAACCGTTTGATCAATTCGGTATTTAAAATAAAATTAGTTTGCCAAACTCTTAACATCTATGGTGTGTAAATTGGTTCATAAATTGACCTGGTATTACACAAGCATTCAGATTTGAAATTTTGCATTTTTTTACAAAGTTTTTTAACGTTTTAAGTTAGCGGTATACACTGTAAACCAAACTTAATCTTTTGTGATATTTTTTGTTTTATTTAACCCTTAGGGAGATTCATTTTAAATGTCCACATTAAAAATAACTGTAGAACATAAGGGTACATCATGTGAACATTTTTATCAGCACAAACATGATATTAAGTTGATTTACCCTTAAACACATTGAAACCGATTTTTGACATTTGAAATTCCTAATTTCAAATCGTCAAACTCGATCAACATATCAAACCCGCGCTATACATAGTTGAAACCATCTTTTCTCATTGATAAGTATTTCTTGATGATATAGAGAAAGGGACATGTTAAGATATATTAAAAATGATCCCTACTGGACCTTTAACATCACGCGTCATAACTTTCAGAAAGTGACCAATCGCATAACTCGATTGTCGACCCAAATTCGAGAATCATGTTATATTACTCGGTCACTTTCCAAAGTTTGACGCGTGATGTAAAAAGCTCAGTAGGGATCATTTTTGATATATCCGATACAGGGGGTGCGGCGTATAGTTAGAAAGTTTGTCGCCAAAAACCCTAACTATACGCGTAATTCTTAACTTACGCGTACTTTCAAACTATACGCGTACTTTTGGGAAATGTGCTCTGATTGGTCATTTGGACAATATCTAGAGTTTAAAATTGCGTTTAAAATTGGTCACAGAGTAAGAATTTTTTGGTGATTTTAAAGTTAATTTTTCGTTACAAAATCTTCTAGGATGTATAAATTAATTTTATTGAAAAAATAAAATAAGTTAATTTTAAATAAACATGAATTCGAAAAAGATTTATCCGAAAATCGTTAAAATGTCAAGGAAACAATCAAAATTATGAAAAAATATGCTCACAGTAAATAACTCTCAGAAAACCAGAAAAACTAAATATTTTATCTGAATAACTATTGGCCCGTTTCAAGCTAGCCGACATTGTCTTGCGAGACTTGAAAACATGTTTTTAAACTCTTTTGAATACCGACACTTCATTGGTCATATGAACATGTTTTTAAAAAAAGTGTATTTTTATTGTCGCGCCGACCGAAGAATCTTTGGTCTGAAAATCTGGTTTAAAACGCCTATCTGTTTGCTAGGAACGGTTGAAAAAAAGCTTTATCTTTTGCCTATAACTACTAGTATACGCGCAGGTTTTTGTGAAGGCTTACGTAGGTTTTTGCGTGGAATCTAACTTACGCGTATAACTATACGCCGCACCCCCCTGTAATAAAAATCGTCAATGATCGCAGGAATCGCAGGAAGGCATCTTGTGGAAAATTTTCCGAAGTAAATTCTTTTCATCTTTTTCAAAAATTGTTTTCGAAAACATACTTTTGTTCATTTTGAAACTCGGAAAAAGGTAATTTAAAATGATGAAAACAGTTTTTAAAATAATCCAACTAGAATTCAAAACTGAATAATTGTTCCAATGGTTAAAATTAGTTACAACAATTGAACATTGTATTAAAAAATTGATGGAAGATTCATAATAGCTAGAATGAAGGATATCATATGAAGAATATATATGGTATATATTATATGGTATATATCATATGGTAACAAATTGTTGCTAACGATGACGGTGCTCTGAAGTAACTATGAAATATTATAAATATATTCGATATGAAGTTAAAAGAGCTATTATTCGAGTCAGTCATCCCTGCAATTTCCTAATAGGATATATTTTTCAGTTTCATACCCTTGTCATAGCAAAATTGAGGGCTGGAATAAGGTTTTTTCTCCTTGTCTTTTGTATCAGTAGTTTATCTTTCATGCTGCAACAAAAGTCATTAATAAATGCAATTTTACACAAAAAAAAGTTTATCGATGCGCAACGTATTATTTGTTGTTACGCATCGACTTATCAAAATTGCTTGCTATATTTTGTCTTTTCAAGAAATAGTGTTCATTTTTTCAAAAGGAATTAAATCCGTAACTCTTGTAGTAATATTATTCCTGCAAGTAATATACTGACATAAATAAAATAAAAGAATTGTTTTATTCAATGCGACTGTGCGCGTCGCGGGTTAAAATATGAGCGAGTATTCAGAATAAAAGTTGCGCGGACATAACCACGCTTGACCGGGCGCCCCG
>SCLH01063026.1:0-17844 GCA_004367855.1 Oikopleura vanhoeffeni
GAATATGTCAATTTAGGGACCGGGATACCCTTAATCATTCCTCGGTCCGATATCGAAAATTTTCGGACTGTATTCGTAAATACTTACCCTAAACAAAAATATAAATTGAGTACTTTGCGGGAATTTAAGTTATTAAACCGAAGATATAATTTTGATTTTAACGGTCGGCCTTTGATGAAAAACTGGGATTTACAAATGGATTCTCGGACTTTCAAAAAACATGATTTAAATGATGGAGATCGAAAAGTTCTTATGCCCGAATCCTGGGTACGTCATGCTACTGCTTGTTATTTTTATTCGAAACGGTTGTTGGCTTACAAAACTGAAACCACTGGCAGTGAACCTGCAAAAACTGTGGATTCCATTGGATTCATTTTCACAGATTTTCCAGAATTGGTCAATTATGATTAAAATTTTACTGATTTTCTGTACTTAAAAGCACATAATACACCACTATATAATTTCACCGAAATCTGATTTTAATTTTGAATTTGAAAAAAAAAATTTTAACCGGTTAAATTTCTGAAATATTGACTGATCTCAAAAATTCAAGCTGACCAAAGATTATGTATAAACAATAGGCTTTTTAACGTAAAAATATTGATTTTTGACAAAATGAAGGTTGTGTCACTTAAATGTATAATTTTACGTTAAATTGGCCGTAATGTTCTTTTGCTTGGTTTAGCATTTCTTTATCAATATTTTTGTTTATTTTGGCTAAGTCAAAAAATTCGTCTTCTCCGTTTATGATATGGATTATCCATTTCATTTCCCAGACAAAAACTTTGCCCAATTTTTCATTTTTCAAATCCACTTTTTTACAAACTACGATCCCCGTGTCCCAATTGATGCCGTTAATAAAGCCATCGGCTTCAATAATTTTATACAGTGGTCTGTAATTTTCCTTCATGAAACCCCCTTCATCAATTAATATTATGTCTCCTTTTTTAATGGGCATGTTTTTTCTGTCAGAATATTTCATGCCTAACTCGTACGGGACAAAATTTATTGGGCGCAATTTTGTTGATTCAAATCGTTTCTTTTCAACTGATTGTTGGACGCATTTTCGCCTGATAATTGTAGCTTCTGTCAATTTTTCAATATTGACCGTAAACGGGTTTCCGTGGACCATGCGACCGTGAAAAATTTCTGTAGGTCTGAAACCTTCAGATCCTATTGTAAAATTGTATTTTTTGGTAGCTTCCTCGATAGCAACTTCTTTGGTAATGCCTAATTTACTTAATTCTAGAGTTAAAAATTTGGAAAAAACAGAGATGCGGCCATCTAGTGGCGCCAATCTGTTTTTTGATCCCGTGTTTTTGTCTACGAGACATATTTTAATACCCCATGATTTTAGTTCCTCGTCGTCTACCAGAGCGGCGTGAGAAGATACGCTGTCCATCCTTATGGTTATAAAAGCGTCGTCTGGCTCTGTAGCCGACAGTCTATTTTTTACTTGGTATAAAATTGATTTAAGTTTTTCACTGTTTAGATTTCCGTTTATCAATATGGACATTGCAAATCTGGACAAAAATTCACTTGCGAAAAAGATCTTTACCGATTTGTTTTCGACCGCTTTTTGCCTAGTGTTAATTTCTGCTACCATATTGTTAGGTACCGTTCGGTGAACCTCATCCCCAAAAATTTTCATGCCTATCCTTTTTATACTTAATGTTTCATTCTCAAAATTTTTAAATTCGCGCGCGGTAGGCCTATATTTTTTAAGTCTGATGCAATCTTTGCATCTACTACATAGAGTATTAATTTGGTCGTTTATGTTTTTGATTATAAAAAGTCTCTTTACTGCATTTAATAGTTTTGCAACACTACCATGACCAAATGAATTGTGAACCGCTATTGCAATTTGGCTTTTGCAACTTTCTGGTAAAATTATTTTCATCAGCTTTTCATCAATAATATTACGATCATATCTTACCAGACAACCCTTATATAACTTACATTCTTGGTTATTTATTAATGTACCAACTTTCCTCAAACTATTTGGCGCGTCGTGGCCATTTTCTAAAACTTGAATTGCTTTACGAATGGTGGCGCACTTGCTTTGCCAAAAACTTAAAAGTTCCCAATTATTAACAATATTGGATATATTCATTTTTAAGTCAATATCATTATAGTAAATTCTGGCTAGAATTTCCATCGAATGATAATTATATTTCATTTTCCCCAGATCGGGATTAGGAATTAGGCTGTTTGACCAACCGTTGGCACAATAAGGGTATACGAATTTATCAGGGAGATCTCTCGGATATACATCTAACTGTAGTTTCCAAAAACTTTCATACGTCATAGTAGGGATAAATTCAGGTTCAAATTTAATGGTGTTGATAGTTTCAGTTAATTTTTCTTGATTCTTAAAAAATAGTTCCCCAGAACTATCCACCAAATCACAGACTCTGCACCCTTTGCAGATTTCCGAATTCTCCTTTGTTCTCGACAAATAGTCTGCAAATTGTATAGCGGGGCTTTTTGCGGAAATATATACGATCTCATAATTAAAATATGCGAGTTTTGCGAAACTCTCATTAATTTTGCGGTCCATAGTGGGGACACCTGCAGCTCTCAGTTTTTTATATAATTTGTAACAAGATTGTGAATCTGTATACATAATTATATTTTTGTTACATCTTTCCAGCTCTGGAGCTGCAGCAAGCATAGCTGCTAGTAGGCCCGTGAGTTCTACCTCACATGAAGATGGGCGCATTTTGTTATCGCAATCGGACCTTCGTCTTGAAAAATTTTTTATAAAACGTCTTTCTGAGCCCTCCCATTGGAAGAAAAAGGCTGCATTTGCGAAATAAGATGTGTCAGTGACTCCATGAACGTCTTTTTCAGGGTCAACTGGATATAACGTGATAAGTTGCTTGACTCTGAATTTTACTTTATTTAGCTCTCTAACAAGCTCTGGTGTCCATTTGACACCGTGGCTGTTAATCCCTGTAGCTTCCCCCCTTAATTTATGAAGTAATTTAGAAGCGTACGGCAAATGGTCCGAGATGTAAGCTGCACTACCTAAAAAGCGTTTTAACATCTTTTTAGTTGTAATATTAAATTCATTCATATTGTCTAAATTTTTTACAACATGAACGCTGGGTTCGATTGAACCATTTCTAAGAGTTTTTCCAAGAAGTTTTATGCTAGTGCCTAAAAGTTTCATTTTAGACCCTTTAACACGAAAATTGAAAAATGACAGTGTTGATAAAATACCGTCTAACACTGTTAAGAATTCCTCTTTATTTTTGCCCCAAAAAATGATATCATCTAAATAACGTCTCAAATTGTCTTTGTATTTATACAAAATCCTCAACATGAACTCGCGGACTGATTGAGGGCTTACTGCCCACCCCATAGGGCATCTTTTGTAGCAAAAAATAACCATTTCTGGGTGCTCAACACAAAAATACGGCCATAGAGACCTTTCGAGTTGAAAACAGTAAAACATTGATTGTATATCGAGGACCCCAATTAGACCTCTCCTAGTATGCTTTGCTGCGTCGTTAATTATACAATTAACTCCGTCAGCTTGGGTGGCCTTGAAATGAGACATCTCATTTACGGATTTACTACAGTCTAGTACAATCCTGCAGCTGTGTGCGTTTAGCACCATTTCTCCGATATCATTGCGTTTTCCTACAGCAAAAATGCTGATTATATTTTTAACTACCATATCATGTGGTACTTTAATTAACACATCGTTAGCTATCTCCTCATTAAGTTTGGAGACAAGCGCATTTCTTACATCCTCGGTCATCGAACTGAAATAATTAGGGACTCTCGTTGTAGACATTTTACCGTCTATTTTGCCCCTAACAATGTACCGGTCGTCACGGACCGTACCAACATCTCCTGCAAAAAGACTTTTATATTTATTCAGAATTTCCTGAATTTCCTCCTTGATATTGACGTCTTCATCGTGACCTAATTCTCGATACAGGTCGTTTATTTCGACCTCATGCAGAGAATTTTTATTTTTAAAATCTCGAGCAAGTTTATCCATTTCCATCCAAAACTTCTTTTCAGAGTCTGGGTTTTTTCCTACATTTTCAGCAGTATTAATTTTTTCTTCGACACACAAAGAAGAACCTGTTTTGAATTTTCTTGGGACCATGATAATACGTTCACCTATGTCAAACGGGACTGTATAGTCATCTTCTACCTCAATTTGTTGGTTCAAATTATTATACATTTCCTTCAGAATGATTTCATTTACAGGTTTAACCACAATTTTGCCAAAAGCTAACATAACCTCCCCGTTACTCCATGACATTTTAAAGTCATTTTCTCTCCATTCAGAAGAGCCAAATAGAACAGTATTCCATGGTCCTGATTGGGTAACCACGCAACCACGGAATTTAATTTTAAAATTTTCACTTTTTAGAGTGAAATTCGCTCTATAGTCGAGTAATTTTATGGGAATATTTGTGGCTCCCACAGCGATTGTTTTTTGTGGATATTTTTCTACTCCTGGGAGCATATCGAGAAATTTTTCGTGGATCAATGATGAGCTTGCTCCAGAGTCCAGTATCATTTTAATACTGGCTTTTCTTCCTTTGAGCATACAATCTAGCCTCATACCTTGTCTAACGACCTCTTCATTCGTAGAATATTTATTAGTTAACACTTTTGCTACTTTCTCATCAATTGTTGCTAATTTTTCAGAAAAGTAATCATTTCGAATAAATTCGTTGGTTAAATTTTTTGAAAAAATGATATCGAAATTATTATTTGAAAAAATATTGTCACATCCTATAATTAGTTCTAGGCCTATGTTTTTGCAAATTTTAATATTTTTTAGTTTTAGGGTTCCTAGGTTAGTTTTAATAATAATAGAAATTTCGAAAAATAAGAACTTTTCTGTTGAATTTATAGTTTTAAATTTTTTAGATTCAGTAAAATTTAATTTGTTCGGGAAATTTGACAATAAAAATTTTAGTGTTTTTAAATTACAAAATGATAATGTTGATCCTGAATCGATAATTGAGATAAGGGAAACTTTTCCTGCGATTTTGTTTTTGAAAACAATTTTGGTATTTTTTGTGTTATTTATTGCTCTAAAAATCATCCAGTTTGTGTCAGAATTATATAGGGGAAAACAATTTAAAAGCAGATTTGTGCTGAATCTTTCGTGCAAATGTGCTTTCTTAATTGGTCTTTTTGTTTCAGGATTGACTATTCCAATGTTTTTAACCTGAAAATTATTGTTAATTTTTAAGTACTGTAGAAATTTTCTAAAATGTGTGAAATTTATCCACGAACTTAGTTTTAAAATAAATTTGTGAATTAATATGGAATAATAAATACTACCGAAATTGAAGTGCTTCAATGCTACCAATTCTTGTTCAGGTTCTTTCTTCTCCGTCTCGATGCAATCGAAAATTTCTTGCGTTTGGCGGGAATCTCCTGATTCTTCCAATTCTTGGTCCGCGTCCATATTGTCTTCCTCATCTAAAAAATTAAAAACAGTAGTGACCATTTCGTCAATTTGTTCCTCGGAAAAGGCGTTAAATTGACCACGGCTACTTTTAACCGGTATTCTCCCCCCTTGTCTTTTATACACGTTCATAGTCGAACGAAATTTACCTCTGGCTAATTTTCTTTTATCCCCGAAACGGGATTTTTTCGGAGAGCCATGTTGTTTATTTTGGCTAAATTTTCTATTGTTATTAGCCCGAAAATCTGGCTTTTTCCCGTTAGATCTGTTTACATATCCCGATCCAGATTTAACGTATGGGCCTGAGGTAAATTTCCCTTTAAAATTTTCATTTTTCTGGAAACGACCGTTAAATCTGTTTAGTTCAACAAATTCAACTGATCCGTCTTCGCTTTCAATTTGAAAAAATAATTCTTCTGAATTTTCGGAAATTTTATTTAGTTCTACAGACCTGAATTTTGATTTTTCGCGTTCCTCTTTTTCTGAAAAACACAAATTTAGAAGTTTGAAATATTGCTCCCCCGACTCATTTGGATGAGTCTGGTACGCACTCTCCCAGACTTTTATCAATAATTCATTTTTTCGTCTGTTTTTGATTCCTAGCAAATTATGAAACTCTTTTTTATTGTTCAAAAAATCCTTCAGACTAAGCTCATCCAAAGTTTTATCTAATTTTTTCGAAATCGTAAAAAACATTTCTTCTACCTCCTTATAATTCAAATGAGTTATTGATAGTAGCGTAAGAGCAAGATTTAACCCAGGGGAATATAATTCTCTCCCCATAAATCCATAGCTCTCTCCTTCCACTTCCCCCAAATTTATCGGATTTTCGTACAACGCGAAAAAGTCCGAAATCATATCCCGGGAATTCTGAATCAGACTTGATTCTTTTATTCCTGATTTTGCTAAAATAGGGATACTTTTTATGAACGAAAAAAGTCTCATAATGGGTGGCTCGAGCGATTTACACCCTGTCATAGAATATAATAGCTTCTTAAGTTCCGTCCAATTCGTGAGCTTGCCAAGATTAAATTGGTGTTCGATGGTATCCGGTAATTGAGCCATTAAAATCACGGTTGTATGATTTAAAATAGTTCTAATTTCCTGGATATTCTCTTTTTCAAAAAAGCTGTTTAGCGAATTTGTACCAGCGTATTTACCTCCTCCAAAAAATGAAATGAACCGTTTGGTAAATTTTGCAATATTAGGTATGTTTTTGTTAACACTATGGTTATCTATTGCGAACCACATTTCGTTATTTATAAAATTTGCGAATTCTTGCTGAATTTTACTAAACGGTTCATTAGTTGAAATATCTTTTTTGATTGCGATAAGGTCGCAAATATCTGTTAGCATATATCGAAAATCTTTTTGGAAAACTTCGAATTCTTGCATGTCTGTGGGAATACCTTTTGAGGTATCGTCAGTACATGTAGAGCAAAAACTTGGTGGTCGCCACAAAAATGGAAGAGTTCGAAAATCATAATTCGAATTTATTTTATGGTCTCTTAGACGCTTCGTTATATTGTCTTCAAAATTATGCAAAATGTTATTTACTGAATGAACGTCTCCTTTCGCAATTAAATTTAAATCAATTTTAAAAATGCTATTCTTTGAAAAAGTCTTATTAATAAGAGCTTGGTCATGAGCGCCCGGTAAAGAACCGGGTCTCACTTTTCCTAGCGACTGCTCATAGGACATGGCCTTGAGGTTTTGTGGGTATTAGACCCTGTGAACTATAATTCAAAACTGAATTCTATGAATAGGTTATTGGCGTGTTTCGTTTCCTCACACTTTAACCAGGCACCACGTGAAATAGAGTTGAGATTTGTTCTCAGAGTGACAATTAATAACCACAGGTTTTAACTTGTATGATTGAGTTTATTTTAACTGTACAGTATGGACACCAGATAATAGTCAAAGGTTGAGTATGAACAAGCAGAGTTGATATCGGTGGAGGTTTCTTGAGAACTTTACCGGTAGAACTTGCAAACGCACCAAACCTCTTGAACCAGTCGACCGGCACCGTTGAACCAAACAGCACTAACACAAAAGGATTTGATGTGAGTCTAAACCAAAACCGCAAAGCCTAAAAAGAGAGTTAAATGGGAAACCTTGGTTGCCCGTTAATCTTACCAAACTTTCGGGGAAAGTGCTCCGAATGAGTTTGGGTATTGTTTTACTCAGCTTTTAAGGGATTGCTCTGAGCTGCTCTGTGGCGCTTATTAGGCGTAAGAGTGTACTGCTGTTATTTAACAACATATATAATAATTGAATGTATTACTGTAAACGTAATAATAATTCACGTCCTCCCGGGTCGAAAAATGATCGAAATTTTATTTATCAAAATTTTGATTAAACGGTTGTTAATATAACGTTTAGTACTAACTTATTCATCTTCAGTTCGTCTGAATTTGTTTTTATGCATGTGAGCTTTTGCATGGTGATCCTCGTTTCTTTTAGCTTCAAACTGGAATCTGGCTTTTCTTCTGAAATTGTTTCGATCAATTGCGTTGTGCTTATTTTCGTCTCCGTGGGCCCACATTTGACCTCGTTTGTAGACCGTTATGAAATTGAGCCATTCTGGTTTGACGGCTTGCTGTAGTTGTCCTGTCCTGTCAACTTCAATGGCCATCATTTGGCCTTTTTCATCGATACAAACGATGGGATCCTTGTGATCCTCAAATAGTTTTGCTAATTGAAGCATTCTATTTGTTTTGGAGCTTAATTTCAAATCTTTAAAAATTTCCTCCGTGGTGGCGGTCATTAAGTTCTTAATGCTGGCCATTCGGTCAAAAACGAAAATTTTTAAAGCCTCCTGTGCATCGATTGATGCTATTGCGATCTGTTTAACCTCCTCGATTTCGTTGCAATTTACGATATCGGATTTTCCGATTGGAAAATTACACGAGTTGGTCTTTTTATCCATAACTTGGATAAAATTGCTGAACACGGCCGAGCAAGTGGTCGGGTTGTGAACTAGGTCTCGGTCGGCTAAAGGGCCGTCCAGTTTTAACTGGAGCAAGATTTCCGTGCAGGATCCGTCGTCCTGTTGTTTAATCTTAATGGAAGATTTTTAAAAAATGTTTATTATTTTAACGCAAAAATATTTGAAAAAATTATTTTTTTGTTTTGAAAAATTAAATATTTCGAAAAAAGTTATATTTTTAATTATCCTTGTAAAAATTTACCGAAAACATTAACCAGATAGGTTTCATGCTAGCTGGACATCGTCCATTTATTTCTCTCCCCTTTTCACACACTTTAAAGAAAAAAGCCAACATTTCAGGGTGAATGGCCAAGATTTTGACTCCGTTTTCGAACAGAAAATGGTTAAATCGTTTAACCTCTTCCAAAAGGATTCGGTATTCTGCGACATGTTCCTGTACTTCTGGATCTTTTGCATTGAAGTGGTAGATGTGCTTAAAAAATTTTATTATATTTTGCTTTTTACTTGGTTATAAATCAAACAATTTGTATATTATGAACTTTTATGGAACGTTTGATCGTAAGTGACCCTGACCCGCCTACTCAATTTGTCATAGTTCACAAATTGTGTAGTTCATGAACCTTATTCGCCTACGTTGTTGCCTTCCTATTGGCTCCCGCCTAAATCGATTCATTTTAGTTTTCAAAAGACTCGTTTTATAAAAAATAGTTTTATTCTAAAAGGGAATTTTTATTTTTTATCGTGTGATTTATAATTATTGGGGAGTTTATCAAATTTGTATGGGATGTCATCCATTTATAAAGAAAAGGTAGGATAGAGTTAAATTCGAACAGTATTAAGTCAATTTATAATTTGATCGCATTTTGCTTAAACGGGTTTTACCTGCCAATTTTCCAGGTGACATGAGATGGAACTCATTTTCGTAATGCAGAGATCCTTTGCTCGGATTTTTGCTTCTCGTTCTCTTTGAGCAAGTATTTGCATTTTGCCTTGGTAGGTGTTGGCGTCGATTGGCGCGCGGTCGACTGGAGTAATTACAGGTGCTGCGAATAATTGTGCCAAATCTAGGGACTTTCTAGGGATTGGCTTCATAATGGCCTCTTTTTTAGGCGGGGCTGATTTTGCTACCACAGATCTTTTATGGCGGATTGCTGGCAAAATTGCTCTCATTTTTTCAAAATGAATGATTTTTTCATTTTTGATGGCCAGTTCCTCGGATTCGGACAATAAGGCTGCTTCGGCGGCTTCCGCATCGAGTTCAAAATCTTCATTGGAGTTTTTAATTTCCTCTGATGAAATTTCCTCCATATCGATGTCGTCCTTAGTGTCGGTTTTACGAGTCGACTCATTCAAAATTTGTTGTAAATCAAAAGTTAGGTTCGACATGTCTTAATAAAAATGGTTTTTGAAAAAAAAAAAAATTTGATTTTGAGAGTTTTTATTTCCCTAACGAATGTTTTCATAGATTAATTTTTGGCGGTTAGTCTAAATCTAAGGCCAAGAACATTTCGTCCTTTTGAGCATTAGTCTCAGCTTCGATATCTGGGAAACTTTCGTTCAAATGGTCGTATTCCTCCTTAATTTTGGCCAAAATTCCTTCCTGCGCTTTTTTAGTTTTTAATACCGTATTGACAATTAAAAGAAAAAAATCTTAAGAAAATTTTCATTCGTAAAAGTTAGGAAGGTTCATTGTTGGTCAAAAATTAATTATTTTGAGAATCAATAAACTTTCTTGGATTAATTTTCTCGTTTTAGCGAGTTCATTTTCCAAAATTTTTCTTTTTTGGTAAATTCCGATTATAACTCCTCTCATGGTGACCCAATCACTTTGTACCTCGGCGTTATCTACGTTTATATCAGATAAATCGTCAGCACAATATTTTGTTCGTACTTTTGCCGAAATGACTTTGTACAGTTTCCTAATATCTGTCACCCCTGGTTTTTGCTGATAAAGCATCAAACCCCATTTATGGGTGATTCTTTTGACAATTCTATGTCCTTCACCTAATTCTATTCGCCAAAATGCGTTTTTTGCGAATTCGTCCATTTCTATAAAAAAATGGTTTTAAAATTTATATTTGTACCTAATTAGTTACTAGTGGTCGTTTATAAATAAAATATTTTTAAAATAATAAAAAAACAACGGTGTTGGCTCGATATTTTGTTAATAAATATTAATTTTAGGAGTTTTACTATATGACAGACAATGTGGTCGATGACCAAGAGAATTTGACTTCTCAAATTCGTTGTGCCCCTGAAATGGACGAGCAGATTTTAGAATCTTTACAGTATAAACAGTCACCAATCGGAGTTGTTCCAGAGATGTCGTCTGAAACCAGTCGGCTCGTTGCCCCCGTCGATGTTATCTCGAAGTTTGTTTCTTCTTTTCGTGAAGATCTGCAAGGCGTTTCTTCTACTGAAATAATTTTTAATTTTTGTCATTTAAAAATTAAGGTAAAAATTTTCAAATATTAATATTATTTTCTGTTTCATATATAAAAAATTCGGTTGATTTAAAACTTGGGAAAATTTTTGGGCTTGTAATTCATAATTCAACTATTTATAGGTGAATTTGGTTTTTGGCAAATTTTCAGTAGAAAAGTTGATTGTTGATTTACAGCGGAAGGTACGCCGAAGTCATGTCAAGACAGATGATTTGCAAAAAGAGATGTCTGATCTCGTTTATTCATTGGAAAAACATTTTATGCAAAATGGTGGACTTGAAATCAATTACCTTCAGTTAGTTCGACTGCATGATTTAGCCCTGGTGTTTCCTAGCGCGATCTGTCCTCATCAATTAGATTTTGAAATAGATGCTCTTTGTTCTTTTTGTCGATTTAGGTCAGTCTTAATAAATTTGAGTTTTGTTTTATACTGAAAAAAACTAATTCATGAATGTTTTTAAAAGACAATTTAGAACTTATTTCTACTCTTTAGTTCGTTTTAATTTTATTTCCTAATTAAATAGCTTTTTAGACTAAAATTTGTTTTTGACAAAAAAAATAAATAACTTCAAAAGTTTTCCCTTTTGAGTGTTCCTAATTATCTGAACTGGAGTAATATTTAAATCAAATTTTAATCCTTTTTGTCCTTTAAGCGAGCGTCGAGAGTCTTCAGATCGTTTTCTATCAGAGCTAATATGGTTTCTCGATCCAGGGTCATCATATAATCGATATATGCGTCGCTCCCCGCGAATTCGTCGGCTTTTTTAACGTTTTTGGTTATGTCTTTTCTGTTCATTCTGAACAGTATATTACTCGGAATTTCATTTTTCCAAAATATTGAGAAAAATTTGTTTTTAGGTCGAAATTCGTGGATTGTCATGGACATTGTCCTTTTGTAACCTCGAAAATTATGCTCTCGAAAATGTTATTTATGAGACGCTCTCAAAATAATCCGACTCCTCATTCATATCGTGGAATGAAGATAAGCCACACGATTCACTCCGACACTGTATTTATTAGCTTAGGTAACAAAAATTTTTTTAAAACTTTGAAACAGCTGTAATTTTAAAGATTTTTATTTTTAATTTTCAGTTGAACTTTTTGAAAACGCAAAACATTTTGTGCTTATTTCTAAGCTTCTCTAAAGTTAAATTTGAAAACTACAACAGGCCCTCTGGTATATTTTCAGGCAGTTCACCAACTATGCCCTTATCAAGTCCTTTGTAGTACTCGGCTTGCTCTTCCGGTGAGAATTGTGCGATGTATGCTCGTTGCATCTTATTGAACATTTTACCGGATATACGCGACATCATCTTGTCCTTTATGAATTTTTCTTCAAAAAGTAGCATTCTTAAATGGGAATGATAAAGTTATTTTTAGGATGCCAAGGTTATGGGCAAAAGAAAACAACTCTGGATTTCTTGAAAAATTTATTTTCGATTATTTGGTCACCGAATGTGCCAAGTTTCTATGCTCATGGACATACCGCTGGGACTGATTTTTCTACCCTCAGATTGGGTAAGAGTTTTTTATCAGTTTTTATTGAAAAACATTTCCTAGTTCTGACAAATTAATGATTTCTTTAAAGATTTCATTTTTCTCGGGCTCGAAAAAGTCGGAAATTTTCCACGTTTCAATTTTAAATTCTTGAAAAATTGTGTTTCTTGAAAAAATTATGAAACCAGTTGATATACCTAGTAGCTCTAAATCATTTATTAGCCATGTCAGGGGCTGACCGTTTTCTCTTAAAAATTTTTGAATTTTTTTCGTACAA
The DNA here is from genome assembly GCA_004367855.1 of Oikopleura vanhoeffeni. Classification (NCBI taxonomy): domain Eukaryota; kingdom Metazoa; phylum Chordata; class Appendicularia; order Copelata; family Oikopleuridae; genus Oikopleura; species Oikopleura vanhoeffeni. The sequence continues at coordinate 12,618 of SCLH01063026.1, forward strand.
AAAATTAATTTAAATCTGTTTTTCATATATGTGGCGACCCTATCATTTGACCAGCTCGGATTGATAAATAGTCTTATAGTTAAGAAAATTTTAAATACAAAACAATTTTGTAATGCTATTTCGTTAATTAATAATTTTCCATTTTTTCGCTCATTATCCCCAGATTTCAATATCATCATTGTCAAGTTTACGAATTTTTGACAAATTAACCTTTCAAGGTTAACTACTGGGAGGATATAAGATCCTTGGTCGAACGTTCTAGAAAAATTATAAATTGTATTAGAAACAGGGACTGATCTGTTAGAAAACAGTTTGATTCGCTTTAGTCTTAACGTAGGGCCGATAATTTCCCTGTATTTTGCCCATTTGCAAATTTTGTTTTCCAGAAAAAATCTATTTTTACAGATGATGAACAGGCTGTTGACCTCTGAATCTTTGTATTCTTGGTGTTTTATATTGAACGAATCGTAAATATGGGAAAATGATTCGGTTTGGATTTCAGCGTCTTTTGTCTTTTCGGAGTTAACTTTGATTTGTCGATTCGTGAAGAACCATTGAAATGTCAACAGTTTCCAGACTAAAAATTAAAATTAGTTTATTTAACGATTATAAATGTGTATTTTTAGGGTCTCTGCTTTCTGTTCCCGTTTTACAAATTGGCTACTCGAAAATATTGGCGGGAATTTTAATTTTACAAGTGATTGCTTTTTGGCATGACGGATTAACTAATTTTTCTGGTCCCCTTGAAACTCGTGTTTTCCATCGATCCTGTGGGGATGCGATATTACATAATGTATTTACCTCTTATCAATTTGGAGCAAACGTCTTTGGTCATCGTCCAAATTTTGGTGAAGGTCTTTATGACGTGGTTCGCCGTCATGCTCGCGCTCTATTTAACTTTGTTCCCCCCGCTGGGATTGGAAAGGCGAAGGATTTTCCTAAAGGTGAATTTTATTTGTTTGATTAGGTTCAAAAATTCATTAATTTTGCGTTTTTATTGAAAAAGACTTTTTGAAAAAAAAGTATTTAAAGTAATTAAATTTTTAAAATGGATATATAAAAAAATTGGTTTTCTAATATTTTACCTTGTTTTAAGGTCAATTTTCTGCAGGCCAGTTGTATTACTGTGTGGGTTACAATGCTGCTCGGCGGGATGCTTCTCGCGAAGAACCTTCAAGATTTATGCCTCATTAAACACTCTTAATATTTTATATTTTGTTATTTTTGGAAAAAAAAATGAAAAAAGAAAATAAACATGAGCTTTTACAAAAATAGAAATAACTATTTTGCGAAAAATGATTCTGGTGTTCTGAAAATTTCTGAAAATTAATTTTCTACATCGAAAGTTTGCAAATTTGTTTTTTAAATGTTTTATTTCCTACGCAATAGAAGCAGCAAAGGTGCAGTTTATAAATTTTAGATTTTTGGAAAAAAAATACTAATGGATAATACTAAATTGTTTTGAGAGCAAAAAATCCTAAACTAATTTTTATTTTGTTTTGTTGAAGGCCGATACCGAAAATTATTGGAAACTACATTTTTTCTTGGATTAATGTTTGGATTTCTTGGTTTTTGCATCTTAGCTTAAAGTCTCGTAAGATCTTCAGCTCATTTTGAAAATTGAGAGGGACTAGGCAGTAATCGTTAAGGTTACCGACATTCTCGGTTATCCAGAGGCGGTCTCTCAAAATCTCATTTGATACGTTGCATCTTACTGGGTATTCTAATTCCAGGAACGAGTTAATTTTCATTAAGGTTGTTCCGTAACTTTTTTCATTAGCGAAAGCTAACTGAATGTCGTTTCGACTTATCATGTTATGTAGTACTACACTTTCAACTCCGGGTTGAAAATTTCTAGAAGGGTCATGAATTTTGGCACATTTTGAAAAGTGTAACATCGCTTTGTTTTTATTGGTTTTTGGGCATGGCCATACGCAAAATTCTGAATCCAGCTTGTCGAAGCAATTATCGCAATTTATTGATAACGATTCTTCTAGCTTTTCCTCGATGTCTGATTCTAAAAACAGAGGCTTAGCTATGGACATAATCGGTAACTTTTATAGTTTGGGAAAATTTTGTAAAATACGCGTTATTTCGCGTGTTATTTATTTTAACGTTACTTACTTATTCCGCTCTCTGAATCTGTAGTTGACATACAGCCTAGAAGTGACGATAAATCTCCTTCGCTCATCATTTTATTCTGATAAAATTTTCTCGATTTTTTAAATAAATTTTGTTTTCCAAAAAAAATGATTCTCGATTTTGGTCGAGCGAAAAGTGGTTCGATCTGAAATTGGTCTTTTCAAACTGGAAATTTTCTAGTTTTCGATTGCCCTGTTCGGAGTACTAATTTAAACTCTATTTTCGATCTGGCAGATCGTGTTTTCTAGAGAAGAGATTGGATCGTCGGCAATTAATTTGAATTTTTATATTTTGGCTAAAAAAACATATTTTCGCAATCTAAATTGAATTTTTTACTCGAAAGCTGCCTAATTTTATATGGCCATACATACTGTATTTTGTTGATTGTTTTGGAAAATATATTTTATTTAGCTAAAATATACTAAAACGAATCTAATAATAAAAAATTTTAAAAACTTATTTTAATTTTACCGTTTTTCAGAATATACTGAAAATGGACGCAAAGTTATTGTTTCAACGAGTCAGTGTGACGGGACTGATTAATTTTCTACGAATTTCCTTGGCTGTTGAGGAAATACCAGTAGTCGAGACTATTCATCGGTTTCACAATCTACGTGCTCAAAATTTGATAAAATCTATGTTTGAGGTCATAGATGGTTGCGACGAAGGAGAAATGCTTACAGTTTTAGAAACTGTAGAAATAGTTTATAAACAATATAGGATGATGTATTCCTTTGGTTTAAATGGTATTCGTGCTTTACGAATTTTAGGGACGAGATAAAAATTAAACATTTTTCTTCGAAAATTATTCCGTAATGTGCAAATAATTATTTAACCTCATTATGAATTTTTTAAGACTTATGTTTTTATTTTGTCTGGTAGACTTATTTGATCAACAGGTAGTTGTTGAAAGTCATTATAAAGGAAATAGAGATGTAAATGGAAATTTGACTTATATGATACCCCAAAATTTCGAAATGAGATATTATCGAACCGAAAACGGAGTTGGTAAATTGTTCCCCGCTCGTGGGCCGGATATTATAGATCCTAAAGAATTGATACTTTTCTCCCCTTAAACTTGTAGTTTTAATTTACTGTGTTTCAAAACATTTATGGTCATTTATTGTCTAATCAAAAGTAGAAAAAAACTAATTTTACTTTTGTTTATTTTGGGTCAAATTGGAATTTTTCCAGAAAAAAATAAAATTATAGGCTTTTTAGAATGTCTAAACCGTTGCATGTTATTAATATGCCAAGATTAACTTCTCAGCAGAGCGTGTATTTCTCTGACCATGTTTGTCATTTTGAAGTGAAAGATGCTACTCTCACTGTTTGTAGAATCAAAGTTTTTAAATGGGACATGTCCTACATTTTAACTGAACCTCGGGATCATGCTCGTTTGAAATTTCCTGCTTTTAAAGATGACACTGGTGCGATCGAAAATGGACCTGAAGACTTTTCAATCTGGTTTAAAAAAAAAACTGCCTTTTCTACATTTGTGCTAGGAATACATAACGATTGAAACATATACATTAAAAGTATTTATTTTGTCTTGCAATGCATATTTTAACGGAGGTTTACTTTGTGTTTTAAAAATAATTCTATAAGCTTTACAAAATGCCTTTTCGATAACGTGTCTGATGGGGAAAATAATGAAAAAAAAATTGGTTTTTTAACCGATCTAAATTATGGTAGAATGTTTATATTGTCATTCTGCCTAGACTTTGTGGTGTGACAAAGTTTTTCACTTCATTATTATCTTCAATTTCAACATAATTCTCTTTTGATATGTCAGACACGTTATTGAAAGGGCTTTCTGTGAAGCTCTGTCTAGAATAGAAAGCTTGGTCAGAAGTAATTTTACTCAACAGCGGTGCGCGTGGTTTAGGAATTGAATTTTTTGCTGCCTTTCTTTTCTCGATTCTGTCGAGTCTTTCGGTGAATCGTTTGATTGCCGAGATGTCATTGGCCCAATCTTTAGGAATCAGCACAAAAATGTAATTTGGGTCATTTTCTGGGACTTTTTCTCGGTTTTCATTAAACCAGTTTTTTCCGAGAAGTTTTCCTTCCGTTGAAAAAATAGTAGTTCTCTGAAGAACTGAAAACTCAAAAAGGGTAACTTTTACAAATTTATTTTCTGGAAAAAGGTTTAGGAAAATTTCTCGGAAAGTTGACTGACTCAAACGATTGCATACCATAGCTCCTTCATCGTCTATTTCGGCGGTGTTGTTAGCTTCTGGTCGAGCAATTAAATACGATATTTCTCCATCGAAACTCATTTGATGAACCGACGGATGCCGAAATCGTAATTCGTAGTCGTCTTTTAAGTTGAAATCCATTTTCTGAAAAAAGTTTATTTGAATTTGATTATCTGAAAAGAAATTTTGACATAATTTTGACAAAAAAGGAAAATTGTTTTTAAATTTTGTTGCGTCTACTCGTGTATTTACCTAATTGAATATATATTATTTGTGATCGGGAGATCGGAAAATTTTCAATTTATATATGTGCCCTAGTGGTTACGAATTTGTGGCCGCACGATAAACATTTTCCTAACCGCTAGACGCGGTAGTTGTTTTTTTCGGGTCTGTTATTTAAAGTTCGGTTTCGTCTCGAAAATAATACTGAAAAAAATTTTATGAATCGCATTTTTAATATTTTTTATCTCATTTTAATTATCATGGCTGGGATAGAATCTGAAAGTGGTAGTTTTGATACTTTCGATTCGGATTTTATAAATGGGTTTTCCGGAAAAGCTTCTGTAAAACATGCTGCGGAAACTTGTATAGACGAAAAACAATGAAGTGGTTATCAGAAGGTATATTTTTAAAACTAGTTTTGTAAAATATTATATACATCAAAAAAAATTTTAGCTTCTTATTTTGGCAAATAAAAATTCAAAAGTTTATAATCTTGTTTACAACGACGATATATTGTTTTTGATCACGTGCCCTTATGTTCAATTCGAAAATGGGCCGAAAACTATACCTTTCGGGTTTGGAGTAACCGGGTCCTTAAGGGTATCCCGGCTCCTACATTTTATGCAGTTATTATGTGATAAAAATGCACCAAATCAATTGTTTAT
>SCLH01063028.1:9031-19371 GCA_004367855.1 Oikopleura vanhoeffeni
TAATTTTTTTAATTCTTGACTGAGAGGGCTTAACTTTATTTCGCGCAAACCGTATTTTTAATCAAAAAAGTATGATTCAGAATATAAACAGGAGCGAAGAAAGAAAACGAAAGCATATTTAAATAAAGTGAAAGTAGCCATTCCCAATATTTTCATTTGAGAATTCCAAAAAATTTGTTTGAAAATTTTTGAACAAGAAATGAGAAAAATTTTCGAAATAATTCTAAGTATTTTTGACAAAAAATCACTAAACCATGTCATATGGTTTTTCAAAAAGCATATAAAAAATATGTGGTCACCTAGTCGAAAAGTTAAAGTAGCCATTTTGTAAAAATTTTTTCGTTGATTTGAAACAACTATTAAAAAAAATTTGAACGGAAAATGAGGCATTTTTTATTATGTTTGGAACTTTAACCCAAAATTTCTCATAATTTCTCGAATTCGAAAAGTTAAATTCAAACTCAAAATTTTCTGAAAAAACCATAATGCAAAAATTCGCTGGTTACAAAAGTTGCCACGATTATGAATCATCACTTTGATGGTAAATTGGGAAGAATATATCAATCCAGTGAAAAGTTTTTCATCAAGAGCCCATATCGGTATCTGTCAAAATGCACCGAGGCCCTTAATTAAGATGAGGATAAATCAGTGGTCAGATAGTGAAAGATGATTTATAAAGGAGTTGTTAATCAGTTGACGTCATAAAATATAATTGATAATTAAAAGCTTAACTATTTAATGGGCTGCATTTTTTGTGATGCTGTGGCCACTGATTGGAGGAGCGTTTGGAATTACTGTTCGATAATTCGTAATCGATAATCTGATCGTAAAAGTAAGTAACGATAATTTTTTTTTTGAAATTTTCTGCTATAAAAATGCGTAGGCGTGAATATTTCAAAACTTTCAAAAAAACGCATGCAATAAAAAATCATGTTGCTGAAATGCAAATGTTTTCATTACTTTTTTAATCATTACAAATCATTTCGTGAATTTGCATTTTACTTTCACTGCTAATCCCCGACTACGTATGTTTCAAAGCAAGAAAGACGTATTCTAAAAACCTCGGACAGAAATTTTCCCGGCTAAAACTCTACTCCCTATTGAATTCGTATCTGCATGACTTTTTATTACTACTACCCACTCAGAGGGCACCGCTATAAGCGTGGAAGTAATTGGGGGCTCTGATTGGCTGACATTTCAACATTATAAGAAAAGATGACAAATCGTTTGCATAAAACGTCGGTGCGCTCTGAGTGGGTAGTATAAAAATGACACTGATTCAGTGTTTATTTTACTTGATTTTAAAAACCACTTGTGGGAAGATAGCACATTGAAACAGTGTTGCATGCAATACATCTTACAACTAACTGATAAATTGTGAAATCATACACAATCATTAATCCAAATTGGAGTCTCTGGGTTAAGGGTTGGCAAACATGTACAGTTAAAATTACCACGGAGTCTTTAAGGCTAAAAATGTATAAGTAATCTCATAACTAACCTCATAAATGACTTTTATTTTGGCTACAAAATCTGCCGTTTCTTCTGCGTTTTCTCTAGGCATTTTCTTCTTTTATTCCCAAATAAACGGTAAAGTTGAATTTATCAAATATTTTATTTTTCGTCTTGTTTTTTCTCTGATATAATAAACTGAATCATCCACCAAGATATATCTTATTATTCAACTCATTCAGAACCTACAAAAAATGTTATTCGGTTGCTCTTTATCATAAAATCTGAGTAATTCATTTTGGTAAAAACTTATTCATGACCTTTATTTCGTCGTCAAGGTTCGAAAAACCAGGGCTTAATTGATTTTCGGCCTAGGGTGTCAAGGTGAATATCAAAGGGATATGGCCACGTTATTTTTATTGTTCAGGAAATATTTCGTATAAATAATCATTTTGCCACTTTCACTGTTTATCATATTAATATTGTTTTTTTACTACAATTTGTACAATAAAATTAATCATCAGTTTAGTTCATGTTATGAAAAATACTTTAAGCCTTAGACTTTACAGATTTTTCATAATTGAATACAGGGGGGCGATATTGGGCATTTTCGACAATATTAGCACTTTCGGAGATATGGAGACAAAAATAAATTTATTTGGCCAAAACATGATGATCGCGTAGGCGTTCGAAATGACGTCATTTGTCGAATAATTTTTCAATTTTATAACGTGTTTTACAATAGGTTCAAACGAAGATAATTATTTTAAATTTTGACACCAAAAATAATAGCTGATATTTTTATGAATATAATTTAACACAACACATACGAAACGTTTTTCATGAGAACCTGTCAATTTTTCAAAAATTATTTTCCAATTTTCCACGAACGTTACATTTGAAAATAATCTGGTTTGAATGAAAAGATATGTTATGATCATTGATCATGAAAGTTTCATCGATTATGAAATTCCTAAATGTTTCCTTCAAATAAAAATTCAGAAAAACTTTAACAAAATTTGGCTCCATGAATTATCATACTAAATTACCATAATTTGGAGTTTAGAAAAAGGCTCACGCGAAAATATGTCGTGTTTTTTGTATAATGACCATCGAGTTCAGAAACAGATTTTCGTAATTACCACCGGAAGTTTAGGTATTCAAACCAAATAATGCTGATTTACTTTTTATTTTGTAAACGGATGTTACGAGGTTTTTTCTCTTCCATATTTTTTATCAAACCAAAGTCACTCTTGAGCTTGAACTAAAAATTTTAGTTTTGAATTTCGATCAAAATTTTATTTGTTATTCTTTATGTAGCATTTTTAACTGCGAGAACTATTTTTAGAGCGTTCAAAACAATCTATTAAAATTAACAATAACAAGATAAAAACAGAGACTTAAAATTAAAATTTTGAAACGTACTTTCTGACCACAACCATATGAGTCAAATAGAGTGTCCTGGTGAAAACATGTTTCTACGATTATCTACAGCGCACGATGCAGCGTCTTACCTGAGAAATCTTATACCCCATTAACGTTTTGCAACTCTTTGAATAGTAGGAACACGTTTTGCCGTGACACTCCATTTAACTCGTGAACTAGATGGGTCAGACTATTTCTTGTTCAATTGAAACTATTTGAGATTAGAAGTGACTTTGCTTTGATATAACACCGTTATTAACAAAAACGACGCGTGGGCAAATCAGCCAATCAGCGGCATTTTCAAGCCAAATGGATAGTCAGGTGCTATTGAAATTCCCCCTGCAAAAAATGGTGTTCAACATAAGTATTGGATATCCCAATGTTCTTTAGAATCATAAATTATGATTCATAAGGCTTGCAGCAAAAATTCGTTCTAAATGGCTGAATATGTCATACTTTAGAATCGAAAACTTTTAATGCCAATTCAAAATTCAAGCTCGCCATTTCTTAAACTCAATCGAAGTTTTTTCAATTATACGTAAGATTTAACAAATATCCTGGAAAGATATATACGGGAGCATTTTCCCATGACATGAAGCCAATTACTTGTTGGTTTTTTGAGACATGCACGTGATAATTTTATTTTCACCGTTTTTAGAGGGTGTCCGAGTTCAGGGAAAAACTCGGAATAACTCATTTTTTGAGAAAATTAAAAACTGTAAAATACGTTTGATTTTACAAGAGCTTCGATTTTTTAATTTTCCGAAATTTGAAGTCTTAGCTTAATTCTGGACAAAAAATCGCTCGGCGGAAAGATAAATTTCAGCACTAGAAAGCCAGAGCAGTATTTTTTTGATTTTTGGCTACCTTGTCGTCAAAATTCCATTCCAATATGTATTTTCCGAAAATTTCTGATCTTTTGATGGTAATTTCTAGATGAATTCATTTTTAATTTAGAGGCCATTTCATATTAAAATCCGGTAATCAGATCATGCTGTATTCAATCAAAACATTCCCACAAATTTATTTTTATAAATTTTCTTTTGAATCGCAGCCAGCCGGATTTAAATTATTTTTATAAGAATGACATTTTATTACTTTCGGTGAAAAATATCAATGTAACTTATTGTTGAAAGTGATAGACCATTTGTTATAATTAATTTCAAAAGTAAAAAAAAGGGTACCGATTTTGTTAGTACATCTTGTACAATACTCATGGTGAAAACCGTCTCAAGTCATGCGTAGGTTAAATATTTTTGATACAAAAAAAGAGCTTTTTCTCACCGCTTGGAATGCTCCCCACGATTAGTACTGTAGACGGTTTTCACTAATCATTTTGACTGTATGAATTGCAATGCATAAAAATGTCAGATCAATATACGACGGGACATTCCGCGCTGATCAAAAATATCAATTTTCTAAATTTTGAAGATAATCGCTTCATTTTGATTGGTTCAAATTTGTACAAACCAGAATCAAGGATTTCAGTTTTTTGAGACTCAGTTTATTCTTATTAATTCAAATATGTAATATACTTGTAATATTAAAATATATAATTTAAATTTAGGCAATTACCACTATATGTAGTGATAACACATTCCAGTTATTCGCTTCTTTAATGTTACAAAAGTCATCAATTAATGCACAACAAACAAAAAACTTGTATGTATACTTTCATATACTTGTATATATTCTTTGTATATATACTTGTAAATATTTGCTAAAAAAGGAGTTTGAAAATTAACGAATTTACAAAATTTAAAAAAAACACATTAATCGAGCAATTTTAACTTTCAGACCTCAAAATTCAAAAATTTTTATTATTTTTTTCTATAAAACGCCGGGATTTCGAAATAATTTTATTTAAATGCTTAGGTATTGAAACCAAATTTAATTTGCATTGTTTTGATGAAAAATAAGTTGTTACTTCAAAATAAAAACAAACAGACATAAATAAATTTTATTAAAAATAACTATTTTTGTAATTTTCAATATATCATAAATTTTGTCACATTATTTATAAAAAAATTGAACTGAAAAGTGGTCAAAATAAAAGCGTCTTAGCTCCTGTTCACACTGATGTCAACTTTGGTAGCTAACATATTTGGCCAACCTGAGCTAGCTACCGAAATTAACATCAGTATGAACAGGGGTTAGGGCTTGCTATAAGAATAATTTAATGTTCAATTTCATGTATCCAATTTTGACCGATGAAATTCAATTTTAATTTAGAGATAGCTTCTTTATCAAAAAGGCCTAAGCCGATTAAGTTGTGTTCAATTACAATATTAACTCAATTTTTTCTTTATGCATTTGTGCCATTAAAAACTTCAGACTTTCGACGATTATTTAGATTGATTTAATCAGACCGATTACGTTGGTATCCCACAAATATTATTCAAAAGTTACAAATCATTCTAAATCATTCATAAAATCGTTATCATTAATAATAACTTAAACTCAGGCTTACGAGGTTTTTGGACTCGTAAATGGATCTTGCCATTTACGAAACTAATGATTGCATAAACATTAAAAAATTTGTTAATTTAATATGGAAACATTGCGCAGGATTTCAAATATTTGTTTTAATTTAATTAAAAAGTATTGAACGCGTAATTAACCCAGTTTGATTACATGTTCGGTTGAGGTTCATAGACGATAAGGAATTTCAACAGTCAAATATGGGTCTTTATTTTATTGGAAACTTTGAGAAAATATTTTCAACAGAACATTTAAAAAAAAATTTAATAAAACTTTTTGTAACCAAATTTTTTTTTCAACAAAAGTTACCATTTTTTTTAACAAAATATTGAACAAAAATTGTTTATTATAAAATCAATTTTTTTAATTAAAAAATATTTTTGATCATAACCATTTTTAGACGAAAATATTTTTTAAGACAAGAAGATTTTGAAAATAATTTAGAAAAAACTTTTGTAAAAAATATTTTATACAACAAACTTTTTAAAAACATTTTTACTATTAAACAGAAAAAATTTTAAAAAAAGCTGTATCTGCTGACCATATCAATTAAGGTACACTGACTGTACCCTTATCCGAACACCTCAGCTCGGCCAAAAATCGTTCGGATAAGAGTACAACGTTCCGATAAAGGTACTTTCTCGGGATCGAGAAAAAAAGAGCAAAAAAAAAAAGTTTTTTTTACTCATTTCCCGAATATATGGATTACCGGACCTCAGAGTACAACTCCTAAATATTTAAAAAATGCGAAATCTGGGCATTTGATTGGTTGATCCTTTCTCAACCTGACCAATGAAATTGGCCTATTCCACAATCAACGGTTTTGATTGAGTGCTAATATCTTGCGTTGTTTGTATCATTCAAATATTTAGGATGTGTACTCTGAGGTCCGGTAATCCATATAGACTTCAATGTTTGAATACCGAAATTCTAGATATATGAATTTTGATTTCGTCAATTTTTGTTTAAAAATAATCAGATAAAAATGTCAAAGAAATTAAAGGGGCCGACATTACCTTTAACCTTTGTGAGCATATAAAAAAAAATTCCGCCAAGGCACCAGAACCACAATTGTGGCTTTTCTTTGAACGTTGTTAACAGAAAGCTTAAAGCAGTTGGAATCTCAATTTTTTTTTGCATAAGGAAGTTGAAAGGTAATATTTTTGTATCCGACATTTTATATTCTAGAATTTTGATTTTTTGTTCTAGAAAATATAGTGAGAAAAGCAAAGTTTACCATATCACGTGATACACAGTCACAGTTGTTTTCACAAATTACATTTTGTCAGAAACGATGCACAAGTATCTGGCCCACGTCATATATTTCTTCGCTCCGATTTATATTTTATGAATCGAAACTAATTAATAAATTAGTCAAAAATTTTGATGGAAAAATCATGATTTTTGACGAAAAATGTTCATTTTTTACTTTAAGAGCAGATTATTTTACTTCTTTCTATCAATTTCAAGTTAATATGGTAATGAAGTACAAGTATAAACCATAATTGATTGCTTATATTCTCTTTTATAATTAATACATTTTTTCACGGGATACAGTATCCCGGATACTTAAAGTTCAAAATTTGAAAATTACACTTCCGAAAAAAAATATCTGCCCCTAGATACCAATAAAGTTTTATTTTAACTGTTATGGATGCAAAAAACACTTTCCTAAAAACTGGCTGATCTTACGTTTGTATGTTATGTTTAGTTCCAAAATAATTTTCCGGAAGTGAAACATAGGCGAAAAATCCTAATAAATCACCTCCCTGTAATACTGGAACCAAACATTCGAAAAAAAATTCAATTATTTTTTCGGACCCAAATCGAAATTCTTTATCATGTATTTGAAAGAAAAGATTTTACGATCCCGTTTTTTGCCTTTTTTGGGTGACTTTAGGTATCCTTGAGCCACAATTGTGACTCTGTGCTCACAAGGGTTAAAGTCGTTTGGATAAGGGTGCGTACGGATAAGGGTACTCCCAGTGTAATCAACGTTGAAACAAATTCAATTTGAAAACTTGCGCTAGGCTGACACCTAAGGCTGTCTGAGGTCCAAAAACGTATAGTTTATAAACCGTAGATATCCTTATTGATGTAAATACTGCTTGCATAAACATCACACATTTTGTGATTTTCAAATGTGAGCATAACGAACGTTATCGAAATATATTTGTTTAAATCTTATCAAAAAGTATTGAACGCGTAAGTGACCTAGATACAAGATATGATCAATTGGGGGTCATCATTGATTTATGTCTTTTGAAATTTCTAACTCAAACAATTAGGTCATGATCAGTGACATAAATTACTATATATCCCTTTATTACACTTTGCTTAGATTTTGTAGTTGAGAGATTTATCTAGGCTTAAATATACTAGAAAAATCTCGACCGACCAATCAAAATCTTCAAATATAAACATTTAAATTTTTGTATTTCAGAAATTAACCATGACAAAAAAAAGACTCCCATTTCATAAAATAAATAGCTTTGAGCACTTAATTTTGTGAGTTGGAATGCAAAAAACTGTTTTTTAGTTCCAACCTTAGATTTTTGGTACAAAGTGACAAAAATTTTCGGATACTACTAGTATAATAAGATTTTCTTCAAATTATCAATTCATCCGTCATTTGATAGTAGCAAATTGCTTAATATTATTCTGTATTCAAACGCTAAAGAGTAAAACGGGTGGAAAATCATAAGTTAAAAAATGTAACTGTGTCGAGTTTAACAATTGATTATCGTCACCAGCGCACCACCAAATCCAACCCTGTGATTTTCGACTGGAAGATTCCGATCCCGGGATTTAGATCCACCATTGTGTTTTCTAAATATCTCAGTCAAGATTCAGCACATTTAAAAAAAATTCTGAATCGGATCGTAGGACTCGCCAAAACAATTGAATCGGTACTGATTCGGTAGAGTCCCCGGAAAAATTGGATCAAATCAGGCCACTCGAAAAATATAGATCGGATCGGAAGCCCTCTCGGAAAAGTTGAATCGGATCGATTTATCCGACCAGATCCGATTCAACGATCCGATCAAATTGTGCCGACGCCTGATCTCAGTAAAAACGTATCATTTCTTGTTTTGCCAGAAAGTGAAATTTGTAATATCTCCGAAAATAATCGCTTCAATTACATGAAAGTCTGTCATGGTACTTAATTTATAATTTCATTTTAAGTCTCGAATACAGATTAACTCTAATTTGGGTATCAAACTAATTTGGACGTGTTAAATGAAGTAGCACATTTTACCGGGAAAATGAGCCAAAAAATCAACTTCTGACGATCAGGCTGGAATGTTTTTGTTGAACTCAGAATAACCGTTAGATTCAAGATTATGAAACTATTTTATAACCGGGGGTTGATACACGCGGTTAATTTTTCGATCAACTTTATCTTTCCAGAGCCTGAAAAGCAGAAAGGTGGTCAACTTTCAATCTAGAAATAATAATTCTCCCAGTCTTATTTTTTTTTAAACAACACTTGCAACGATGTAGAAAACCTTGGAATAATCCTGTGAAACACTCTATTAATATAAATTATTTTGAAAAAAAATGGTTTTTTTTTACGATTTCCAAGGGGTGAAAACATGCTTATTGTAAATATTTCGGAATGCCTTATAATGAACATTGATCAGAAATTTTAGGAACTATATCATTTTAAGGTAACAACAGCAACATCATAACCTTCATTTCGGGCAATATAAGAACTGAATTTTTCAAAATAAAAATTTTGCGCCGGAAAAAAATACTACTCACTTCTTCAGATTTTTGGTCTGTTAGCTATAACATGAAAATGCTTCAGTCGCGTTCACTCTTATCGTCATGATTATTTATTATTTTTCATGATTTGACAACTATCACGCCGAAAACATATCATGAATTGATTTATTTGTGTTTATTTTTCGAGATAAATAATTACCATTTCAAATATATTCAATTCTTGACTAATTTCGGTTTTATTACCATTATCAGAATGCACAGAAATATAGAAAACTCTTCAACAAGAACTTTACGCAAAGTAATTTCGCGAAATATAGTGACAAAACATTTTTGTACCTTCAAATCTTTTCAATAAAATTTTACAATTATCGAAAAAAAAGAGCTGCAAGTATTTTGCGAATACGGTTAATTTCGCAAAATACTTGCAGCCCGTTGTTACTATATTTGGCGAAAATTTCTGTTGAAGAGTTTTCTATATTTCTCTGCATTCTGATAATGGTAATAAAACCGAAAAAGAGAGCGATATCAATTTTTTATTAACTATTTTTCCATAGTAGACTTTTTAGTTTATAGATATACAAATAATATAACGTACGTATCAGTTTATCGTATATTCGCAAATTATCCAATGATAATTTATCATGAGATGACGGTTCCGTTTATCCTCAACTATAGGCGAATTTTTATTTCAGACTTCCACAAGGGCTGCTAGAAAGCGAAATGGTAACACATTTTAATTTGTCCAGCTATTATGATTCAAGATAAGGTTCTCGATTAATAAGCTTATTTGAACATTGTGTAATTTTAAATACTGAATTTCAAGGTCTTTTTGGAAGATCTCTTCTTATTTTTTCGTGTGATAAATGCCGGTGGAAGAAAAAAATAATACATAATAATTTATTTCTGGTTATCTTTCGAACTGTATAAATATTACAATAAAAAAAATATTTGAGATTGTTTGAAAGAAAATTTATCGTATGATATTTGTTTATCGATTTATTAACATATATTCATGAGATAGTAACCATGTTTGCATGATTTTGAGAAAAGTCACTAGAAAATTATTATCTTACGTTTTTCTGATATCTTATTTCAAATTATGACATTGAATAATGAAATAACAAAATAGAAATTGTAAACTATCCTGGGTTTAAAAGAATTATCAACTAACAAAAGATTTTCACCGGAAAACGTTTAAAACGTATAATTTATTAAATTAATTCCCATTTCAAATATATCAATTTTTAACTAGT
>SCLH01063029.1:2805-14638 GCA_004367855.1 Oikopleura vanhoeffeni
ATTTTCGAGCCAAAAATAAAAACCGTGCAGAGTTGTCCGCATCCGTTAAATTGACCTTGAACTGTGACCAGTTATTTTAAGGCGATCACATGGTCGCCGACCCTGACCCAAAAAAAACCATCTTAAAACACGCTTTATCACTAGCCAAAAATTAGAGCTCTAGCTCTTTATACGCTAGAATTTTCTTCAGCACTCTCCGTAAAATCTCGAAAATTTGATCAAAAAATTGAATTGTTTCGAAAACAAAAACAAATCCTGGATCTTAAAATGACCAGAAAAAATCTACAAGATGTGGCAAAAACATCGATACCCATTTTTGACTTTTGAAATTTCTTATTTCAAATCGTCTTATTTTACCTGTAAACAGAGGCGTCTGGAATTCCGAGAGGAACAACAATTCTGTTGGGATTTACCAATTGCATCGACATTCCATCGGCAATAAGTTTTCGAACTTGTTTCGCAATCAGAGGATGATCAGCGATATTTGCAGTTTTCGTCAAATCAAAATCAATGGTAGGAGGGTCAATGAAATAAGCCACAAGAGCTATAGAATGGTCACAATATTTTAAACAATTCAAAAAATGATTACTTAGATGGACCGGAATTCTGGGTATGGTACCAAACAGGATGTTGGGCGGTTTCATAATATGAAATTCATATGCCAATTGTTATATTTTCTAGGTTTATTTTTTACTACTTTCAACAAGTTTTGTTTAATATATATATAAATAATAAGTAATAATAACTAGTAATAATAACTAGAGTGAAAAAAATTGTTCCGAGAACACTTTTTTTAAACTATTATATGGTTAACTAGATATGGTTGATAATTGATCAATTCGTACCAAATAAGGTTATACAGCTGAGTTGAGGTGATGCCCATATTTATATCCACTATGGGATAGCCACGATATGAATATGGGCATCACCTCAACTCAGCTGTATATATATGGTTCGTGACTAAATATATGGTCAATTATATCATCAATTATATTTGGTTGATTATGGTTATATATATGATATAACTTATATATCTTAAATCCCCCTTAAGAAGAGGGCCCTTTTTGATAATTTTGGCTTGATTTACTAAAAATGGGTCCTGCTCCCGGATTAAAAATACAGGGTTCGTAACAAAGGTCCCAAAATTTCCGACAGATCAGAATCACTGTCCAAAACAATTGTTTCTCGTTTTTCGGAATTTTGCGTAAAGTCGATTTTTATTATTTCCAGATAAGTGACTAATATGTTCTTTTTGTTGCGAGATATAATAAAATGCATTTCNTATTAGTGAAACTAATTATTGATAAGCTTTCGATTTATTACAATCATTTTCAAATCTGTTTTTTTTGAAGTGAGAATATTTTTTTTGTTTCGCGAAAATTTGCAGCAGTTTTTAATTAGGCATAGTAGGTCTCGAAAATTGGCTAATAGCCGACTTTTTGAAACCTTGGCCACTCTAGTCATGACTCATTTTTAAAACGTCTCCTGTTAACAATTTATAATTTCTGAGCATTTCCTGATACAAGAGGTGCAATTGGGATAAGGTCTTTTAATTCTACTATCATTACTCCCTTGAATTTCACATCTTTTATTCCGAGAGGAATATTTGCTATTTTTGTCCCGATTTGCATTTCAAAACTGCAATCTCCATCATATTCTACATCCAATTGGAGAACTATGTTCTTAAAAAGATCACTATAATCGGTTGCTAGTCATCATGAATTAATACGGTTTTTTGGGGGATTTTTTTGAGATTTCACAGATGATATCAACAATTATGATCTCGTCCTTGTTTTCGGTTGATAAAATTTTGAAATTTGTAAATGTTGGTTGTTTAGTTCCAAGATCTGATTTTGTGAAATGAAAAGCATCGATGAGACTGGAAATATTTGAAATTAAAGTTGAGAAAAGTCAAACATATTCAAATTTAAAAATGTGCGAATTAAAAGTCCTATATCCCTTTATCACTTTTTGGTTAGAATGCGTAGCCACTACTCCTTTTAACGTGTGATTTTAACGTTGTGGCTACGCATTCTAACCAAAAAGTGATAAAAGGATATTTGTCTTATTTGTTTTCTTGTTTGAAAATTCATTTTTGTTGCATTTGCCGTGTTTAAACAAAATATACGAACAAATTATGATACAATTTTTTCCGTGGTTGACCCACATTAAGAGGGTGGTGGTTCCTACATTTTCTGCGGTCATTATGTCATAAAGACACCAAATCAATCGTCAATGCTTTCAAAGCACAAAACACCCCAAATAGCAACCAGAAAATTTTCGAAATTTTTGGTTTTTTTCTATTTTTATAAAGTATGTTTTAGAAAAAATTTAGTGAAAAAATAATGTTTGCTTAAATTTGACCATTGAAACTTCAAAATACCGGCATGGCGTAAGCCAGCTTTCTTTCTAGTGTTTCATTGGCTTTCTTTTGAGCCTACTAAGTTTCTGTTAATTTTGGGCTAGCGTTCGCAAAAATTTGACCCAATTTGATAACTTTACCTAGAAGAAGATAGATTCTCCGACCAGTTATGTCTAAAAAACAGTGGTTTATTGAATATTTTAGAAAAAATATAGCACTTATCAACAAAAACCTTCCTATGTTTGAAGTTTCACCTACTTATTATACAGGTTATGTAAAAATTGAAGTTCGAAGTAAAACCTAGGAGATAGTTTTCCGTTGTGAAAAGGTGGCACCATGAAGCTTACCTAGCAAGGAGTAAATTCATACAAAAAAATTGACATATTTTTTCCAAAGCTAAGGCTAGTTCTACAAATTGGCCAATTCAATTAGTATCCTAAAAGCTTTGTTTAGCTAATTTTTTATCGCGAATAACTTATTCGGAATAAGTCAATTAAGGAACCACCACCCCCATAATGAAAAATTACCAATTTTTAATCACCTGACATATTCTAGAGAAATTGCCACTGATTTTTCAACTTCCTTGAGAACAGTTTTTTCGACCATTTCCGAAATCATTGGCCACATAGACTTCAGAATTACACCCATAATGTCATTTTCCAAAGGATTTTTATCAGATAGAGTTTGTTCCATTTTCTTTGGTATTAATAACTGTTCTTCAATAGTTGGAACAATTTCTTTGTCAAGGGATCCACAGGCTGATAGACAATTGAATACCATAAGATCTAGGTTTTAATAAGACTTGGAAGTTTATTTGAGACTTGTATAAGTTATACAGTATAACTTATACTTTATTACTTATATAACTTATAAAGTGTATAAGGTTGGAAGTTCCAACTTGAAACGGCAAAACTTTTTTTGCTAAACATTTTTCAAATAATGTTTAAATTGTAGCTCTTGAAATTGTCAGCACATTTTTGTACTGAACGTAAAATTTTTTCAAGGACTACATTGTAGCCGCTACAATTAAAACATAATTTCAAAAATATTTAGCAGAACAAAATTTTCCGTTCCTACCTTAGACTAGTACAAATTTTAGACTGCCAATAGCCTTCGTCTTTCTCTCTAGCGGCTTTAGTGGTATATTTAGAGCTTAAACTAATTCGAATACGGATTCCTGAGGTCGATTTACCCCCATGGCCGAAATATTTTTTTTGGCCCGCGTTTTATACCCATGCGATTTTTCCGACCTCATTTGATAGGTTACGGCTAAATTTCAATAAATTAGATAAAATGATGAGGTTTTGTATTTTATACATATTATTCATATGTGCAGCGGTTTAAAAAATTAATTTTAAACAAAGGGATTGTTCGGGATCCCGGATCAGGATTAAAAAAAATAATAACACTCGGGATCGAGATTGAAAAAAAAGATGACTCGGGACCGGGTGGGATCAGAATTGAAAACTCATCCCGTTTTTAAACACTGGTAAAGTAAACTACTAAAGGTATTAAACTATAAATAACAGTTATGAACAGATGACTCAACAAGTACTCTCTTCTGAAAATTACAAACAACAAATAAAGTAAATTGATAACAAAAAAATTATAATCAAATCTCAGAAGGGAATGTTGGGAAAGGCTGTTTGTCAGGAGAAAAATTTTGTCATACCCTGAGTGTAAATAATTATATTTAGTGTACAAAAAATATAATCATATCTGGAAAGAATTATGATTAGAATTAGGTACATTAATTAGCAACGAAATCACGGAAAGCTGGGATCGCAGGTAAAATGATAGGATTTGAACATCATTGATGTTACATCAACCATAGATTTGCTTTGCTCTAAGTGCCCACAATTCTCGACGTTTTATTTTCTGAAACTTTCTTCGTCGAAACATTTTCCATCAAAATCCAATTTATCCAAATTGTTGATTCAAAAGGTTTGACGTAAAAATTATCTTCCTGAAAAACCCCGAAAAACAGAAAATAGTATTGTAAAATACTCACCTAAACTGCATCGAATTAAAGCAAAAGTAAAAGAAAAAAATTCATAAATTTTTAGAAAAAATTCGATCAACATTTAAAAGTTTATGAATCAAATAACTTATTGCACAGAAATTTAAGTGTGATGTTTAACCATGGTTCATTGTTTTGCTTCACCCTTAGCATGAAGTCTTTGTGATACTATTAGTGTTTAAAATAAATACTATCATTTTTTGGGAAGAGATGAACATTCATCGAAAAAAAAATGTCCGTTATTTGAAATTAAAGGCAACAACTTCGACTTATAATTTGCTTCAACTGATTAATTTTGCAAATAAATACACTTAATTCAAAATACTTCCCGAAAACGTTGTAATGAAATTATTCGTCGTTTTTTCTCCAAAATATTTGCATTTTGAAATTTTTTTGAATGAGCACGTACTATTTTTACGTCCTTATTTCTAATCTTTACATTCATTGGTGAAAAATGCAGTCATCAATCTTTGAAAAATTATGAAGATTATTATTTTTTTTCAAATTGAGGAACTTGTCGGAGCGTATGAAGAGTTCATGCAATAACCTTCCAAAGGGGGTTGTCGTCAAAATTTTAGTGAAAACCGGGGTTTTCATTGCCTGATTGACGCGATATCACGCATAGATAGACCAAAAAGCATTTCCTTATGATATATATTGATATATGATATGTTGAAACAAAAATCTTGCACTGGGAAAAAATCGAAAGTCAATGACTGAATTGTTTAAAAAAATAGGAAAGTAAGAACACATCTCCCGACGAGACTCTCGTTTACGAGAGATTTTTATCGGACTTCTTTCATTTGACTCCAGAAGCCTTTGTTATCAGTAATTGAAAAGTCTAACTCACCTAGGATCTTTTCGTTTATTTTGTCAAATTAAGGGCATCCCTGCTCCTACATTTTCTGCAGTTATTATGTCATAAAAATGCCACAAATCAATTGTTTATGTTATGAACGCATAAAACAACCCAAATGACAACAAAAAAATTTTCGAAAATTTTGCGGTTTTTCGATTTTATCTAAGTATTTTTCTCAAAATTATGTTCAAAAATAACGGTTGTGTTCAATTTGACCACTAAAACTTCAGAATATCGGGTTAACGTAAGCAAACTTTTCTCTTCAGTGTTTCCCCGGCTTTCTTTGAGCCTACTTTCGAAAAAATCGAAGCACATTTTTTTTCGGAAATTGTTTCACGTGACCTTGAAAAATTCATATTTTTTGTTTGGGGCCGAAATTTGACAAAAACCCACCTACAAAGTTTCTGTTTGTTACAGAGCTAGCTTTGCAAAATTTGAGTAAATTTTGAAATTTACCTAGGAGGAGATAGATTTTCGATGAAAAAAGTCAAAAAACCGGATTTTTGGACCGGTTTTTTACGTATTCTAGAATTAATATAGCACTTATCGACAAAAAATTATCTAAAAGGTTTTATACTAATTATACAGGTTATGTTAAAATTTGGGTTTATTTCAAAAAAAACTGGGAGGAGATAGATTTTTCCGTTTGGATTAGGTGGCTCTTGTGCGCTTATGTGTGAAGGAGAGTGTGGTCATACAAAAACTTTTGCATATTTTTTCGCAAGTTTGAAGGCTATTTTACAAATGGCCTAATCTGAATAATATCTTCAAGACCCTGTTTGGCTAATATTTCATCGAGATATGTCAATTAGGAGCAGGGATACCCTTAACTCAACTATGTCCGGTCAACTTAACCCTATGTGATACATATGTAAGTAGTACGGCCGAGATATTCACAAAAGTGTGATAAAGGGATATCAGAATATATATCAGAATATGTAACATTTTCTGATATATATATTCTGATATCCCTTTATCACACTTTTGTGAATATCTCGGCCGTACTACTTAAAAACACACTACGTTTGATAATCAGGGCCGAGATATTTACAAAAGTGTGATAAAGGGATATTTTTCCGTTCTCAAAAATAATAAAGTGAATTATTCAATATGAATATCAAGACAAATATGGATGAGCAGGGTCTGGTGAAAGTTTTTTCTTAATGATATTTGAGATCCTTTTGACATATCCTTAATTAATATTCTTAATTAATTTATTCAGGGTACGAACAATCTATCTCATCTTTTTCCAAAAATGGTTTCCAAGCAAGCACATTGTTTCACAGGAGAAGGCGTTTCCGACCCAGAGCAGTTGATGTATTGCGTGAGTTTCAAGTAGCGTCGAAAAAAAGGTGATTTGTCGACACTTGAGGCTAGTTGGTGCCAGATTTAGAGCCTGTTGTATAAAAGTATGGGTTCAAATCACCTCAAGTCTCGACGCTACTGAAAAATAACGCTGTAGTTAGAAGCCTGTTAGCTGAATAAAAACAATATGCAGCATATTATATGCTACTACCGAAATCTACGATTTTTTTATTGGTTTACTGTCTGACAATATTCAACAGTTCGCACCCTAGCGTTTTTGTCTTATTTTTGCTTTTGGAACCCCTTCCTGTTTGCGGTTCTGAAGCTTTTTGTATATTTTCTTGAATAGCAGTTTTTTGAATATTTTTGAGCCAGTCAATATTATCGGTTTTCAGAGGGTTTTCAGCAGTTTTACAGTTTGGAGTTTGTTTTTTCGTTTCTTAAAATTATTATAAAAAATGCATTCCTGCATTTCATAATCAAATTCCATGTTTCGACAATCTGGCAAACGATTTTTATTTTCTTTAAAAAAAAGCTGCAGAACTACATATATACATACATATACATACTGTATATCTATTACGGGGCTCCAGGAGATTATTTGCCATTCTGGTGTTATAAAAACGCCATAATCACAAAAAATCTCCAGGAGGCCCGGTAAATAATATAATATTTATTACGGGGCCTCCTAATAGAAAAAATTGTAATCAATTATTTTCAAATTCGTGATTCTGTTCAAATTTTTTCATTACATTTCATACTATTTGGAAAGTCTCTCTGATTTCTCAATTTTTCATAACTCTTAAAGAGTAACTGTAACTCTTTACCAATAAATCTATTTTTATCAGCTATTTAAGACCTGTTACTCTTTACCTTCTCTACAAATTGGTATCACTGAACAAAAAAGTAATCTTCGAGCATGTTTTATTGTATTTCGGCTAAACATAGTATGCATGTTTATATGACTAATTTTGCATTTGATAATCCATTCTTGATTTCTAGTTTAAAAAACGCTAAGGAAAATGCTAGGAAATTGCTAGAAAAATGCTAGGAAAATTAACCTTTTATATTAGCTTTTTTCGTCGGCAAAGTTGAATCCTTTGAAGTGCAATTCCCCATGTGACTTGCTGATTTTTAAAAGGATAATCTCTTGAAATTTTTGATTGAGAACTTGTGATGAGATGTGACAAAACTACCTCTCTAATGATTCATGCTGATAACAAGATTTTTAAGGTGGTTTAATTGACAAGGTCAAATATATTAATTTGTGAGGCTTTTTTACTTTTAAGTCTTTACAATCTTTATAAAATTAAGACTTGCAAAATTTTGACTAGAATTGTTGGTTTTTTCAAATTTTCTTTATAACTTTGATTTTTTTAAATGACATTAAGGGTTGGTGGTCGCTAATTTGACATATTTCTGATAAAAATTAGCCATGCGAGGATCCTAGGATACTTTGAGGATTAAAAAATGTGTGAAAAAATATATGTAAATATGTCATAAATACGCTGCTATACGTTGACGAAGCACCATTTTCAAAAAAAAATATATCTCCTTTGGTTTATTTTGAAATGAGCCAAAATTTCCACACAACAGGAAATAGTACAGTTGCAGCAATACAATTGTACTAGGTCAAAGTTTGAAAGGAGTGTTTTTTATAACACTAGTACCTAGATACTAGGTGCTCCATTGTATATTATTTCTAAAACATGCAATAAACAAATGTTTTTAACATTAGTCGTCTGAAAATATACAGCGGAGGCAGTAATACTGGCCCAGTATCGCAAAAAAAAATTCTCAGAAAATTTTGAAGATATGAGTATTTTAAGTCATACTGGCACTTTCGGCGATATGGAAACAGAAATAAATTTTCTCGTTTAAAAATTAAAATGCGTGGGCGTTTAAATGAAGCGATAATACCGGTATGAAAAGTTTTTTAATTTTATAAGATGTTTTACAATAGGTTTAAATGAAGTGAAATATGAAAATGTGTAAAATTAAGTACTTCACAGAACGTTGCAAATGAAAAATCAATCAAGTAAATATGAAAAAATTAATCCTGAAATATGACGTCATTCATTACGCACTCAGAGTAATTTTGCATAACAACCTAAAATTACGTTGACGTTTCGGCGACATTTTTTTCGGTAATGTAGGCACTTGAAGAATTTTAGCTAAAAATTGTGTGATTGCGTTAGTTTTTTCGTCGATATTGGCAAATTTGGCGATAACGGGCCGGCTATATCCCTTTATTACTTTTTGGTTAGAATGCGTAGCCACTACTTCTTTTAAATTGTGATTCTAACGTTGTGGCTACGCATTCTAACCAAAAAGTGATAAAGGGATATAGGGCCGGCTATAGGGCACCGCCTTGTATGATAAGTTGTATCCCCTACTTTGGTTACATGTTGAAGTTTGCCCAAATTTTGGCAAAAGCTAGGAAAAATAAACAGAAACTTCCGAAAATGAATTGAAATATTCTTGCAATTTAATTTTATCCTAAAGTTTTGGTTCATAAATTTTTTTTAATATCCCCTAAATTAGCGTTTAAAACTTTGGACAAATATTTTTAATTCTCGATATATAAATTATTTTTGATACAAGCATTATTCAGCCCACTTCACAAACCTTGCCGCTTTTGAGTAGATGAACATGTGCAACAGATTTAAGCCTATATTTTCGTGGGATTAAGACTTATTGTTTGATCACCAAGAAGCTTAATTTTTATTTTCTCAGTCTTGTTATGTTTTCAGCTAAAAATACTCTAAGGGCACACTAGAAATCAGGAAGAATTAATTCAGGATTAAGCAGAAACTTTTTACTTTCAGCTGTGAAAATACGCTCGAAGAACTTAACTGAATGAGTGGTTATTCATCATAGCAATACCTTTTTTTAACTTCAGTAAAACGGTGGCTTAAAATAACCCACTTAACTGAATGAGTTGTTATTCATCATAGCAATACCTTTTTTTAACTTCAGTAAAACGGTGGCTTAAAATAACCCAGCCGCCGAAATGGCTCTGCGCAGCAATGTCCTGAATCGCCGATAATATATTATTTCTATTTATAATCCTTCTCAATATAATTTTTTGACTCTTAATGAATTCAGTTGGCTGTCTCGCTAATTAATAAAAACGATATTAGAATGAACTACAAGGACATGTCAAAAAGAACTATCCGAATACGAGCTACTGAACACCTAACCTCTTTCCGTGCAAAACACACTTATCAAAAGTTTATGTGTTCACCAAAATAGTTTTTAAGGGAGTGCGTGACGATATCTAAAGGTCTCCAAACAGACTTTATCATCAACCTATTTTGTAGAGAATTTTCCGACGAGTATTTTGACTTACATCTCTTTTTTGAATTTTAAGATTTTTTCACAAAAAATCCGGTTTAGGAGGGCTGAAATTTTATGTGATTTCAAATTATCAGTTCCAAATTTCGATCTAAAATTTTATCTTTCATATAAATTTTGTGAATAAACTCATTTGACTATAAATACTGCTCGAAAAAATAATTAAAATTCAATTTTTCATCGTTTTTTGTCAAAAATTTTTTCTAAATTTTCGAAAAAAAAAGAAAAAATTCACAAGCATTTTCAGACACCCCAAGACAAAATTTTTAAAAAATGGCTCCATCAGATATAAAACCAGCCTATGTGAACACGTTGCAGCATAAATCAGAAAAATTCAATAAAAATGTAGTACGAGATAGCTTTTTAGTGAGCCTCCCAAATTGACTGTTTTGACCACTAGAGGCACAAAATTAAAAAAACCTCTTCATTAGATTTCCGTATTCATAATTTGAGACTGACTGTCAAATTACAGAAAGAAATGATATCAAACGAAAGAGGAGATAGCTTTTTAGTGCTTTTTGGGAAGCCTACTAAAAGTCATTATCTGAGCGTAGGTTTAAATTTTCGATAATCTTATTAGTATTCACATCATTCCAAAGAGTTGTACTAAATATTAAAANTTATCCAGGTTTCTCAGAAACCGCCCTTGAAAACAAGCAAAAAATAGCCCAATTATCGTCACCCACTCCCTAAGGGGGGCTGGTTACTGGAATTGACTTTTCTCGATGAGAAATCAGCCTAAGAGAGAAACTATGAGACAATTAAGATTAGCCATGTTGTAGATCTAGCCTTAATCTTGTCAAAATAATTATGACTTTTTGTTCTGATACACTCTGAGATAAGTTACCAGTACAAGGTGTCCATTTCACCAAATTTCAAAATCTATCTCCTCCCAGGGTTTATTTTGTAATCATCTCAAATCTTAACAAACCCCGTGTGATATCTAATCTTAGGTCCTCTAGAAGCGTTTTTTTCAAAAATGACTTTAGTTTTTCTTAAAATCGCAGAAAACTACCGATTTTTTGCGATTTTTTGCATTTTTCTCATCAAAAATCTATCTCCTCCTAGGTTATATTTTGAAATTCACCCAAATTCTAGCAAACACTAACACAGAACAAATAGAAACTCGTCTAAAAGTGTTTTTTTCAAATTTCGACCCCAAACTCAAAATATAAATTTTTGAAGGTCACATGAAAAAATTTCCGAAAAACAATGTGCCTCGATTTTTTCGGAAGTAGGCTTCAAAGAAAGCCACGGAAAGATTGATCAGAAAATTGGTTTACGTCAAGGTGATATTTCGAAGTTTCAGTGGTTAAATTATAGCAAACGTTATTTTAAAACTTCATTTTAAAAAAAATTCAGAGAAAAAAGCGAAAAAACCGCAAAAATTTCGAAATTATTCTCTATAATTTGGTTGGTAGTGCACTTTGTTATCACCCCAAATCAATTTGGAGCATTTTTCTAAGCCCCAAAGGCCTCATAAAACCAGTGACCAGTACCCCCTTAAAACGTGCCAAGTTAGCTATTTATTTCATTTATTTTTGTAAAAATTCCAGAAAATGTAGAAAATTCTTCACTTATTTTTACCGTACGGA
Source organism: Oikopleura vanhoeffeni (assembly GCA_004367855.1). Classification (NCBI taxonomy): domain Eukaryota; kingdom Metazoa; phylum Chordata; class Appendicularia; order Copelata; family Oikopleuridae; genus Oikopleura; species Oikopleura vanhoeffeni. The sequence goes on from SCLH01063029.1 coordinate 14,304, forward strand.
TAACGGCATAAATGTTCGACTTACAATAGTAAATTGCAGGAATTTGAAAGAAATAATATTCCTCGAAATTCTTAAATCACTTTGATCAAAAAGATGAGAGACAAATTTTTTATGGACCACTTCCGTAAACTGCAAAAAAAATTTCGAAGAAAAAAATTAAGGGGTTTAATTTACAAATTTAAGGGGGTGGGTGTCGCTTTTTGGTACCTTTCAATCACGCCTCAGATCAAATCTAGGGCAGTTGTAAAAAATCTGAGGATACTTGTTTGTAGATCTAGCCTTCGTCTAACGATCACACATCTCAAAGTCAATCTTGTTACATCACACCACTAGGT